>MU405258.1:0-264552 GCA_022836615.1 Annulohypoxylon bovei var. microspora | reverse complement strand
TTTTAAATAATAAACGATTAAAACTTTATAATATTTATCGTTTTTTATTAATATAATCCGAATATATATAAATTTTTTAATAATTTTTTTAATAATTTTATAATTAATTTATTAAGTAATTTTAATTCGTTTTATAAAACCGAAGAAATGATTTTAATTAAAAATAAATGTTTAATTTAAATTAACGAATAAAAAGATTTTTCGATATATGTAATTATATTAAATTTTTTTATTTCGGAAAATATAATATACCTTAAATTAAAAAAAAATAAATGTTTAAAAATTATATTTTTAATTTCGATTAAAAAACGGTAATATTTAATATAATGGTTTAATATAAAAAAATTTAATAAATTATATAATAATAAAGTTTTTATTTAAATTTTAATCGAAAAATTCGAAAATAAATAATCGATTTAAATCGTTTATTAAAACTTAATTAAAATGCGTTAAAGTGTTTTTTAATATTTCGGCGATTTCTTTATTAATTTCGAAAATAAATTAATTTTAATTAACGGGTTAAATTAAAAAAAAGAAAATAAAATTAATTATATTAATGCGGGGTTAAATAATAAATTAAAAAATGTTTTTATAATAAAGAAATTAAATAAAAAAAATTACGATAAGTGGGTGGTTAAAGTTAACGATGTAACGGTTAAAATAAAAAGGACATTAAATTATAAAAAAAAAAATAATTATTTTATAATTATTTAATACGAAGGAACATTTAATTAAAAAGTTATTAATTTTATTAATATAATAATTATTTAAAAATAAAAATTAAAGTTTAATGGAAATAAAAATATAATTATAAGTGAAATAAATTATATAATTTTAATTATTACGATAATTATAATAATAAATTAAATAAATGGTTCGCGTTAAAGTGATAATAATTTATTAAAAATATAATAAAAATTAAATTAAAAATTTAAAAAACTTAAAAAGGAAAGTAAATGTGTTTATTATACGAAAATAAGGTATTTTATAATGGTTTACCCGTTATTTTAAATTACATTCCGGCCGGACCGCGGTAATAAAAATAACACGTTATAAATGGTTATTATAAAAGTTTAAAATAATCGGAATATTAAAAATAATTACGAATTATTAAAGTATTCGAAAAACGAGTAACTTTTAAACGAAGTTACGTTTAAAAATTAATATTAAAACTTATAAATATTAAAAAAGTTTTAAATAAAATATATATTATTTTTTTTTTAATCGAAATTTTATTAAACGGATAAAAATTTATTAATACGTTTATAAATTTAAAATGTTTAATATATTTAACATTTAATAAAAAATTTATACGATAAATAAAATTATTACGTATATTTATTTAAAAAAAAAAGTTAAAATTAATTAAAAATAAGGAATTTTATACGATTAATACGCTTACATATATAAAAATCGATATAAACGATAAAAAAAAACGAATATAAAGTTATATTATTCCGGATTTCGCGTTTTTTTTAATATTAAGAAAATTATAAATGGAATGAAACGACGTTATTTATAAAATAAAAAGGAAGTTAATTAAAATAAATTTAAAAAAACATGGTTTAATAATATACGAAAAAAGTTAAAACATTATTTAAACATTTTATAACGTTAAAATAAAATGTTTATAAATTAAAAAAATTAAATATATAATAAGAAATATGTTTTTAATATTTATAACTTAAAAAAAAAAATGTTAATATAAAAAAAATAACGAAAACGTTTAAATTTTTAATGTTATTATACGAAATATTAATATCGCATTAAAAAAAAAAAAAAAGTTTACGATTAATTAAATTTAAAAAACGTTATTTAATGAATTAAAAAATTAAGTCGGAAATTTTTTAAACGACGAAAATATAACGTTATTATTATTAAAATTAAAATTAAATATTAAAGTTAATTTATAAAAAAACGATTAAAATAAAAAAAAAAAAGTTTTATAAAAACCTTTATATAATATATTAAAAAAAAAGCTTTTAATGTTACGAAAAATTTTAATAAATTTATTAAATAAAAAATGGATTAAAATTAATAATTTATTAAAAAAAACATCGGTATTATTTATAAAAAAATTAAAAAGCGGCTTTCGGTTTTATATAAATTATAAAGCTTTTAATGTTATTTTAACACGCGATTATTATTTATTATTATTAATTAAAAAAACCTTACGATTTTTTTATAAAATTAAATAATTAATTAAAATTAATGTTAAAATTATATTTTATAAATTATAAATAAAAGAAAAAAATAAATAAAAAACTGTTTTTTATATTCGATTTAAAGCTTTTAAATAATTAATTACACTTTTTAAATTATATGGGACGTTAACGGCGTTTTAACGTTATATTAATAAAACTTTATCCGATTTTTTAAATAATTATTATTTAATATATATGGATAATATAATAATTTATTTAAACGGGTTTCGTAAAAATTATATAAATAAAGTTAAAACGGTGTTAAAACGTTTTAATAACGTTAATTTAAAGTTAAATTTTTTTAAATGTTTTTTTATCGTAAAAAAAATTAAATACTTAAATTTTATTATTACGGTAAAAAAAAAAATTAAAGTAAATTTCGATAAAATTATAATTATTAAAAAATAAAAATTATTTACGAACGTACGGGAAGTTCGTAACTTTTTAAAGTTCGCGAATTTTTATAAAACGTTTATTAAAAGATTTAATAAATTAATTACTTTTTTAATTACTTTAATAAAAAAAAAAGCTTTTTTTAAATAAAGGTAAAAAGTAAATGCGGCGTTTAAAAAATTAAAATATTTATTTATTATCGTATCGATTTTAATTTATTAAAATTTTAATTAAAAAACGTATTTAAAAACGAATTATTTAAAGTAAGTTTTAAAAGCTTATTTTTTATAAAAAAATTATAATAAAATGTTAAAATTTATAATTTATTATTTAATAAAATTATTATTAATTAAATGTAATTATAAAATATATAATAAAAAGTTTTTAACGATTATTAAATTAATAAAAATATAATAAAAGGAATTATAAAAAGTGGTTAAACTTTTTACGATTTTTATAAATTATAAAAATTTAAAGTATTTCATAATTATTTATAAATTAAATAAACGTTAAATACGTTAAAAGTAAATTTTATTAAAATTTAATTTCATTATAAAGTATCGGGTTAATAAAAAAATAAAACGACCCGATGTTTTATTAAAACGAAATTAAAATATTTTAATAAATTAAAAGGACGAAAAGGTGGTAAATTATATATAATGTTTATTTAAATAAAAATGATTATTTTTAATAAAAACGACGGTAATAAATATTTAAATGTTTTTAATAAATATTATTAAGGTATTAAAAAAAAGGGTAATATCGGATTAAAGCTTTATAATTATATTTACCGGAAAAAGAATTTTTTATAATGAAAATTTATAAGTTTTATAAAATTAAAAGGTTATTAAAAATATGAATTTTAAAACGATTTATAAGGTTATTAATAAAAGCGATCGTTATTTTTTATTAATTTTTAAAAATTATAAGATTTTAATCGTTAAATATAATTTAAATAATAAAAAAATTATGTCGTTTAAAAAACGAACGTGAATATTAAATTAAAAGTTTTTTAAAACGGTTATAATTTAAAATGTCCACGATTTTTATATTACGAACCATTTAAAAAAAAATAATATTATTACGATTATTTTAAAGTTTTTTTATTAATTAATTATAAAATAAAATATACGGAAATTTTATAAAAATTACGATATTTATAATTAAATTTACGTTTAATAAATTTAATGAAAAAAGTTATTAAAACCTTTATTTATTTTTAATCGTTATTTTTTAAAATTATTTATCGATTTTATAATAAAAATATTAATAAAAAAAAAAAAACCCTTGGTATTTAATGGTGGTTATTTATTAATTATTAAAATGGGTTTTATTAAAAACGATAAATATTATAAAAATTAAAACGTGTGTTATAAAGCTTATATATACCCACGTTAAATATTACGGTTTTTTTATAACGGTAATATTAAATTAAAAAAATAATTAAACGAACGTATTTTAAATAAAATTTTATAAATTAATAAAAGTAATATAACGTTTATTTATTATTTTTAATTTAAAAATTAATAAATTTATAAAAAAAATAAATTAAAAAATATAAATATATTTATAATATTTTTTAATTTACGTATAATTTAATTAATTAAAAATGTTATTTATAATAATAATAATAATTAATAATTAAAATATAATGGTTAAATTAAACTTTTTTTATATAACGTATAAATATTATATATATTTAATTAAATAAATTATTAATAAAGTTTTAAATAAATTATTTAAAAAATAACGGGCCGTAAATTTTATAATTAAAATTAAAAAAATTAATAAATATATTTAAATTATTATAATTATAATTTAAAAATATATAAAACGTATAATAAATTAATCCCGATTAAAAAGCTTTAAATATAAAATAAATAATAAAGTTTAATTAAATTTAAAAAATATTATAATATTATAATTTAAAAAGAAATTTTTTTAATTACACGCGAAATATAAGGTAATTAAAATAATTAATCCTTATATAATAAAATTAAACGTATTTACGAAAATTTAATTATAATTTTATATCGAATTATTTAAATTAATAATTATAAATTTATTATTATTTTAAATATAAAATAACGTTTAATTATTACTTTTTATTAATTAAAACGGCGAAAATTTCGAATATATTATTAAAGAAATTTTACGATTAAAAAATAAGCGTAAAAAATGGGGCATACGTAAAATAATATTAATTAAATAAAAAAGTTATATAAAATTAACGTAAAAATTTTAAAAAAAATTAAAAAATATAAAAACTTTAAAAACGTTTTATTAACGATTTAAGGTAAAAAATAAAATAAACGAAAAAACCTTTATAATTATAAGCTTTAAAAAACGAGGGAAAAAAGTATTATTACGAATTAAAAATTTAAAAAATTAATTAAAATAAAAATTAACGTAAATTTATATTATAATTATAAACGTAATAAATGTGGGTCTTTATAATGAAATTATTAATAATTTTAAATAAATTATAAAAGTTATTAAAATACGTATAAAAAAAGTTTCCACGTTAATTAATTTAATTTATATTTTTAAACATAAATATTATAATTTTAAAAACGAAAAATTATTATTTTTTTTTTTTTATTAATGAAAATAATTTTATTTTTAATTTTATATAATATAAGTTTATTATTATTTATAAAAATTATTATAAAAATTTAATTAATTAATAAAAACGAATTAATTAATAATAAATTAAAAATTAAAATTATAATAAATTAATAATTAATTATAAAAAATTAAAATAAATTAAAATTAAATTTATTAAAACTTTAAAAAAATATAAATTAATTAAACGAAATTTATTTTAAAATTAAAATTATATTTTATTTAATTATAATTTAATAATTATTAAACGATTTATATTTAAATTTATATTTTTTATTATTATTTTAGTTTTTTTTTTATTTTTATTATTTCGTTAATTAAAATCGTTTTATTAAACGTTTTCGTTTTAAATTCGGTTAAAACGTGGTTCTTTAATCGTATAAATTATAATTAATTATAATTAAAATAAATTTAAATTAAAAGTAATTAAATGGTTAAGATAATTATGGTTTATAATATACGCGAGGCCACCCGTTCGGGTGGCACAATATCCCGAGTTTAGCCGGAGGTTAATGGTTCGATTCCTTAATCTCCCGTTTTTGTTTCTTTTTTCATCCGGCGAAACCACGCACCACCACGGTTCGCGCACTCATCTAGCCTCCCCTTTAGCCACCCGTGCTGCCACCCGTCTAACCGCCCGTTGAACCACCCGTAACCACCCCGTAAGCCACCCCTTATTGAAACCTTAAGCCACCCGCCGGGCCTCCCGTTCTGCCACCTGTTGAACCACCCCCCGGCCAACCACCCGTTGAACCACACACCCGTTTAGCCACCCGTCCCATTGAACCCCTGTTGAACCCCCGGTCTAACCACCCGTGTATCCCCCGTAGCCTCCCCCGATCTAAACACCCGATTTGCCACCCGTCGATCCACCCCTTGAGCCTCCCGTGAAGCCACCCGTTGACCCCCCTGTTAATCCCCCGTTGAGCCACCCCCGGATGAACCACCCCCGGTCTACCCACCCACCTGTTTAACCACCCGTGTGGCTCCCGTTAAACCACCGGTTTAGCCACCCCTTATACCACCCCTTATACCACCCCTTATACCACCCCTTATACCACCCCTTAAGCCTCCCGTTGAACCACCCCCCGACGAACCACCCGTCTTGCCACCCGTTCAGCCACCCGTGGCCACCCGTAGCCACCTTTCTAACGCCTTAGCCACCCTTTCGGGGGCTGCTTAGTCACCCAGCTTAAGGGTCTTTTTTACGTGTGCTAAGTCAATTACATAAGCATCTTAGGTAATTAATTCGTCTGCTTTCCCACCCACCTGGTCCGTGCGCGAGAGCCAGCTTTTGACAAGCTTTTCGTTTTGGAAAAACTGAATCTTGTCGAAAACCACCTTCTCGCGAACGGACCACGTCGAAAGCTGAGATACGTTGTTTGATTGGTCAAAAGCTCTGAGATGGTCCCACCTGCGAGACGATGCACCCAATCAACCGCCGTGGACTTAACGGCCTCTTGGGAGATAACGGGGTTTACACACTTTTTAGCGCCGGAGATCCGGGATTACCGCGATAGGAGATTTTTGATAAGGATGGACCATGGAGAAAAAAAAAACACACCAAAGCTGTACCCGTTCAATTACCCTCGTTAAACTCGGGCATTATGTGGTAACTATTTGTTTTGGTGCATACGTGTCGTAGTTATCAGTGGTGGGGCAAAAATCAGTTAAGGTTGGTTAAACTTGGTGGTATAGCGATTAGGAGCGAGATTCTGGGTAATGATGGATGGCGGTAGCGACGATGGGAATGGTTTTTGGGTTTGGTTTTAAGGGTGTTGTCCTTAAGGGAGTATGGGCTGAGTATGGGGTGGTTAGGTGATTAATAAGATATAAGGGTTATTCTTATGTTTTAGATCAAAGTTTAAACTGAAAAAAAAATAACAACATTTTACCCACCAGATAGGACCAAGACCACACCCTATTCAACCATTACTCGATAATCATCAAGCATTCACATCCAAACCTAAGTTTTCTATTGTTGTTTTGGTTTTTCCCTTATTTTTATTGTTTCGTCAGTTGAGACCGCTTCGCCGAGCGCTTTTCGCCCTAAGTTCGGCCAGGACGCAGTTCCCCGATCGTGTGGGCTACGACTAACTATAGCTGGAATAAACCTAAGCCGAAGGTGATTAGGTGGTTAGGATAACTGTGGTTTGTAGTGTATTGTATGGTGGTTGTTTGTTTTGGTATATATGTGTCGTAGCTATTAATGGTAGGGCAAAGATCGGTTAGGGTTGGTCAAACCTGGTGGGATGGCGATTAGGAGTGAGATTCTAGGCAGTAATGGGTGGCGGCAGCGACGATGGGAATAGCTTCTGGGTTTGGTTTTGAGGGCGTTGCCCTCAAGGGAGTATGGGCCGAGTGTGGGGTGGTCAGGTGACCAATGAGATAAAAGGGTTATTCCTGTGTTTTAGATCAAAGTTTAAACTGAAGAAAAACAACAACAATTCAACCCACCTGACATACTGTAGAACCATAAAAATATAAATATCAGGAATACTGGAGTAGATCGACAAACGGTTACGATTTTATGATGTCAATTGAAGATCAGCCAAGGTGAAACATTTCGCGTTACCCCTCCTGCCCAAGCTGACCTCCTGCCCTCTTCAACGAAACGACCAACATGAAGGAAGGGATAAAAACCCAGTCGTTCCAGCCATTTCAGCCATTCTTGAACATGAGATCAGACGAACAGAATAAATAGGGGTAAACCCGTGGCGCAGCAGCGATCAAAATTCTGCACATTAGGCATTCGAACATTCGAACATTCGGTCGGCAACAGTTTACCGACAGAAATGTTGGTTTGAATTATCGCAATGTAACATCGCTTACAATCAGCATTTATTGCCGATGAGCCTCACAACCTTTTTCATGAAATTAAATGCTCCGATTTACCATACAAACAGCCTTAAAGCGGTTTAACTGGAATGATTTTACGCTTTTAAACCTTATCTCAGCGAGCTTAAACCAGTATTTGGGAATTTCGTTTATACCTTTTTAACCACATCATTTTTTAACCAATTAAACGCGTTATATTTTTTTTTTTATCCTACCCCACAAATTCCTAAAGTTTGGTTTAAGCACCAATGGTTTTTAATTTTATTATTTGTTATTTTAAAAAAACCTCATTTTTTAATTAACCTTTTAATCGCGTAATAAATAATATATTTTTTAAGTAAATAATTATCTTATATATTAAAAATATTTATTAACGTTTTTTTAAGTTTATAAAACTTTTAAATCGTATTTTAAGTCGCGTTTTAAGTCGTATTTTAAGTTACGGTTTAAGTCGCGTTTTAAATCACGCATCGCGTTTTTTAATAAAAATGCTAACATAATATTAATTATAATAAATTAACATATAAATAATTTAAACGTAAAATTATTTAAAATAAATCAAATATAAAAGAATTAACCGATAAATATATTTCGTAAATTTGCCGGCTTTTTTTAATTATATGGTAATGGTTTTTATAAAAGATTTTTTTATAAAAAAAATGGTGGTTATAATATCGGTTTAAATTAATCTTTACATACGTTAAATTAATTAAAAAAGTTTTAAAAATAATTACAAAATTTATATAAAACATGATATATTTAATTTTATTATTTTAAAAAACGTTGTATAAATTATAATAATATTACGATTAAAAACGTTATTAAATTCTTTTAAAAAATTTCGATTTTAAATACGTATTTTAACGTCGGATTTCTTCGTGTAAAAAATAATCGTAAATATTAACATGCGAATTTTTTTAAACCCATTTGTATTTAAACCACAATTCGAAGAACGCCACGCTTTAGCCCCACAAATACAATGACACGGACCATGGCCGCTAAGGTTATGTGGTTGGAGCGGGGCGCGGGCGGGCGCAGCTCGCTCGTTTCTTCGAATTGTGGGTTGAACTCGTTGAAATAATTTAAACTTAAACTCACCGGGATTCGGTAACTCGGCACAATATCACTTACCAGAAGTCGTATTAAATATAAGCTATTAATGAAATTAATTAAACATGAATATTCGAAGCTTTAAAATAAAAAAATAAATTTAAAATCGTTAATATAAACGTAGTAATAAATATAAAGTTTAAACGTAAATTAATATAATTAATATTTATAAAATAATAAAAATAAAATAAAAATTACGTGTAATTATCGTTATAATTATTTTTTTTAAAATTAAAATTAATTATTAAATTTAAAAAAATATTTTTTAAAATTAATAATTTCAAAAAATGGATATTTTTTTTATTACCATTTATTATTATAATATTATTTAATAATTTAAAATAATTTAAATATTTTATTAAATAAAATAATTTTATATTTAAAATTATATTTTCGAAAATGTTTATTTATTTAAATAAATAAATACTTATTAAACTTTTAATTAACCGACTTTTTACCGGAACTTCGCACTTAAAATTAAAAACTTTTAAAAAAAATTATATTTTTAAAAAAAAAATTAAAATATTTATTTTTATTAATAATTTACATATAAAATAATATATTTTTTATTTATTTAATATATATTTTTTTATATATATTTTATTTATTTAAATAAACGTTTCGTATATATTTAATTTATATATTTTATAAAATAACATTTACATTTTAATAAAATTATATATAAAACATTATAAATATTTTTAACGAATTATATTACATTTAAAATTTTATATTAAAATTAATAAAAAATCGTTTACGTTTTATACGAATAATATAAATATATTAAATAAAAAATAACGGGTGCATTTAAATTAAAAATATTTAAAAATTAAATATACATTAATTAATTTTATAAAAGTACTTTATATTTAATGCAAATCGCTAAGAAAAATAAATACGCGAGGCCACCCGTTCGGGTGGCACAATATCCCGAGTTTAGCCGGAGGTCGATGGTTCGATTCCCCGATCTCCCGTTCTTATTTCTTTTTTCATCCGACGAAACCACGCACCACCACAGTTCGCGCACCCGTTTAGCCACCCTTTGAGCCTCCCCTTTACGCCTCTCCTTTAGCCACCCGTGCTGCTACCCGTTTAACCGCCGCTTGAACCACTAGTAACCACCCCGTAAGCCACCCCTTATCGAACCCTCAAGCCACCCGCCGGGCCTCCCGTTTAGCCACCCTTTACACCACCGGTCTAACCCCCGTTGAACCACCCGTAGCCACCCGTAGCCACCCCTTATACCACCCTTAAGCCACCCGCTTAGCTACCCGTTCAACCGCCGGTCTAGCCACCCGTCTACCTAGCCACTCCCGTTGTACCACCCCCGATAAAGCCCCCGCGAACCACCCGTCCCGTCTAACCACCCGTTGAACCACCCCGTCTACCCAGCGGTTGAGCCTCCCCTTTAGCCACCCCGTTGAACCACCCCCCGATAAACCACCCGTTGAGCCTCCTGCTTAGCCACCCGTAACCACCCTGCCACCCCCGGCTGTTGAACCAGCCGTTCAGCCACCCGTGGCCACCCGTAGCCACCTTTCTAACGCCTTAGCCACCCTCTCGGGGGTTGCTTAGTCACCCAGCTTAAGGGTTGCTTAGTCACCCAGCTTAGGGGTCTTTTTTACGTGTGCTAGGTCAATTACATAAGCATCTTAGGTAATCAATTCGTCGCTGCCACCCATCTGGTCCGTGCGCGAGAACCAGCTTTTGACAAGCTTTTCGTTTTCGAAAAACTGAATCTTGTCGAAAACCACCTTCTCGCGAACGGGCCACCTCGAAAGTTGAGATCTGTTGTTTGATTGGTGAAAAGCTCTGAGATTGACCCACCGTTGCGACGATGCACCCAATCAATCGCTGTGGACATACCGGCCCTTGGGGAGATAACGGGGTTTATGAACTTTTAGCGCCGGAGATCCGGGATTACCGCGATAGGAGATTTTTGATAAGGATGGACCATGGAGAAAAAAAGGGAAAAAAAAAACACACCAAAGCTGTACCCGTTCAATTACCCTCGTTAAACTCGGGTACTTGCCAAGAATTTTCAGGAATTCTTTTTAAAAGTACGATTCTCTTTAAAAGTCCCTGACTTCAGGTGCGAAGCTCCGGTAAAAAGTCGGCTGATTAAAAGCCTGACAAGTAGGTACCTAAGGTAGGTAAACACATATAACATGATTATTTATGAGTACTGCCACAACTTCAACTGAATCTCATAAATTATGGCTCGTTGTCAAAGAATAACTAGGTACGCAACCTTGAAGGAATCGTCTAAAATGACCCAATTTCCTCATTTAGTCTCATTCAGCCTCCAAAAAGTTGTATAGGTATTTATGATATGTAGCGCGTAGTACTAAAACCCGTCTATTATCCACTTACATACCTACGTAGATACGTACTTAAATAAATACCTCTAACACATACACCAAGTAGGAGAAATCTAGGGAAATATAAGTGCTAAAATCTATGTAATAAAAAAATACGCCATGAGAATAGAAATAACAAGGACATTGACTTAGGTATTATCTAAGAGAATTTCAGGTCGTGTGTAGTTCGACAGGTGGCTTTGCAGTACTCGGGAGCCTTTAGATTACAGCTCTATCATAGGGTGGAATATAATAGCAAGAGACTGACTATTAGCTGTCTGAATGTATGGTGATTAATACTTGAACCCTTCTAAGCCTCTAAAGTCGAAGGCCCCTTTATATATGGGCACCTAGCGACTCTCCGGTGGGGAGTTCCTATGTCGCACCCGCTACTAGCTGCTAACAATGGCGAAGCCGCATATTGTCATCGCCTTACCTTACACTACATGCTTATTGAAAACACAGATGTGGCACGAACTTGACGATACGCGACGAATTCACGAAGAGTCATCTTTAGACCGAGTTGACGATGCCGTTATCCGTCACCCGACGTCAGAATAAGCAGCATGCACTTCTATATGCGATAATATTAGCTTGCTGGACCTTACCCTCTGTGTTTCCTCTGAAAAGGCAGCATCTTGCAAAGGGGGTTTGTAGGAAATGCATTTTATGTTACTGGCGTATGTTTGTAACAAGACGGGCCATCACGATATGTCAATTGATACTCGTAGAATCAGCTTCTAGTAAGTAGGTAGATCATGTCCAGCTTCATATGTGTTTATTCAGTTTACTAAGGTGGTCACTTTCCTCTCTTCCCCCTTTCCACCCCCTTTTCATTTATAATTCAATGACCTCGCCATAATTACATGGCAGACTTCTGAGCAGTGCCAGGAACCTCCGGGATCCAGTTGACTCTATGGTTCACAAACAGCTCCCCGACAGGCTTGGCCTCGTTGAGAGCATCGTAGTTGTCCAAGACGCCGACCTTGATAACTTTGTTGTCGCCGAAGCTCGGCCCATCACGCCACAAGGTGCTTCCGCAGTCGCCGCAGAAGTGAGACGTAACCTCGTTGCCGGAGTCACCAATCTTAGAGATGGTCTTAGGCGTGCCCGACAGGATTTTGAAGCCCGAAGTGGGCGTGAGGAGGTTGGTGCTGAAGACCGAGCCTGTGATCTTGCGACAGTCGAGGCAATGGCAAATGAGCTAAGTGAATGTTAGAACATTAAAATCATTCATCGAAGCAATGACGAAGATGGAAGAATTCGGAAAACATACCTTTGCAAGTGGTTCACCCTCAAGCGAGATACGGACTTTGCCGCAGAAGCAACTGCCTTGCGTAGCCATTGTAAAAGGGGTAACTTCGTTAGTTGAATTGAAAGTGTATATGCAAATAAGCAGATAGTAAAATAGTGGGGTGTTGAGCACACGAACGAATTATGTTATTGTTTGTGGGTGAGGAGTAAGTAAGAATAGAGTGCCATCAAGGTGCCCAAGTCCGTCCATATATACTTTTTCTCCAACTCAACAATATGGACCTTTCCTCTTCACATAACTATTCCTATATCAAGGAAAGTTTTGGGTCTTCCTAGCTTGACTCATCCACCTCCCCAGTTATTCCTCGGGTTCTAGATTTACCTGCCATCATCCCCTCGGGATTTGAAGATATTCCAAATTATATCCTGTGATATTTCCCCGACCTGCAGATCTATTACAACTGCAAGGCATGGTAAGGCGCGCAGGATGTGCAATGCAGTCTATGCTGACACATATTAAGGCGAGGTCCGGTTTTACTGGGACTTTCAAGCTGAACCATCCGAGGCTATCGCGAGACCGTTCTACTTTTGGATGAACCTTCCGGTTCGGGTCGTACCGTGACGAAATAGATGGATGAGCTTGGCTTGGCAATTCTCTCGCATCCCCGCGTTGATCCTGAATGACGCTAGAGGCGGCAGGCTTCCGGGGTGTCCGCCGAAATGTAGGTATATCTCACGACTACCGAGGACATCACCGGCCGAGGTCTCGCTTTCAGTGGCCGAAGTAGGACCTGAACAACTCCGGATCCTATCTATACTTCCATATGATATTGTTCTAGTTGTTGAGCACATAATATGCTCAAGCGTGAATGCAAATACATTTATGTACTGCCTGTCGCTATCCTAGCAATCACAATAAGCTCTAACCTTTTCTAGGACGCGGGATTCCACATTAAACTTCATTGGTAAGCAGGCTCATGCACGAACGTCCGTGATGATTAACGCGAGACAATAGGGCGTAAAATTAGCTCACGATCTGCTATGAAGAAAAATTACTCCTGCTTTCTCCTCGGGCAAAGGGGACAGTGGGTTTAAACTACGTTGCTTTATTCGCTGGCAACATATTTTACTTACACACTTAAGAGACTACTTTTTCAATCATACCGTGAGGGGTTACTCAACAAAACCATTCGCAAGCGTGATACTTTGATATATTTTTATTTTAATATCTACGAAGTTATTGAACAAAATTGATTTAATGAAGCGAACTCATGTTAACTACTATTATTAAATTAGAACACCATATAACAAAGCTAGTTATAAAAGAAAAAGGTGCTAAGGCGATAGTATATCATCTTGATATCTAACAATGTCTCTCGATGTTTTTTTAACCCATAAGCTCACTCTTTTTAATCATAATTTTGTTTCTATGGAATAAGTGTACCTAAAGGCGTTTTTTTAATAACACTCAAACAATGTGTTTGAATCCTCCCTTTTAACATCGTAAGGCTATTAACTCAAGTATTGTGAACTAATTCAGTTGCGTATATGATATAATCATATGAGAAGTTTATACGATTACATAACTAAAGACGTACGAATAGGGGCATGGGGAAGATGTTACCCACACAAATAGATGCCGTGGTTTCCGTATTTTCTCCGTAATGGGCAGTTCTGTGAGGCTTGAATCGGACTTACGTAGTCCTAGTGGTGGTGATAGGAGTTTACCATCGGTGACCTTCTATTCGTGATACAAGCTACCAGCCCCTTTAACCGACTCTCTTTATCTAAATTTCCACTGCATCTCAAATGTTACCCCTATTCCATGACACATATCGAAGCCTTGATACTATGACAGGCTTTCTGACTGAATAATTATTTACTAGGTCAAGCAGTCTTACAACTTAGGTTTGTTCATGAGTCACTCTGATAAACCTGCAAACAGCAGACAGTACCTACCTAGGCAGGTACGACTCATCAGTGACACAATCCTGTAAATGGCCATTTCGACGTAGACCGGCCTTTCTTAACTGTACCCTAACACTATATATCAAAACTTGCTCCTCATCCATTTTTCACCTTACCATCATGCCTATCCAATCTTCAAAGCCAAACACTTACCTACCTATATAACTACATCTTCACATTATTATAATGCAAAGAAAACACGGCACTATTAACTAACAATTAATTTCTTATCGAAAAACAACACAGATCTGACATGGCCACCTATAATCAGCGATAATTTAATGGCACCATGTCCCTGACAACACCTTTGGTCTCGAGAAAGATCAATATGACTTCTCCGTATGAAGGACGGTCGAGCCTCAGCCATCCCGCGAAACCAGTCTGATGGCGAGAAACCAGGGAATACGGCTCCCGTTATAAGCAACGCAAAGTTCCGCTTTCTTCATCAGACTTGGTATTAATTTTGTAAGCTTTACATTTATAATCACGGCGCTAATAAGACGTACGTTGTGGCGAATCCAGGTTCAACTTTACGCCCCCCATAAGAAATTACTTACATGTTGTATAGAAACATTGACCGCAATGAGATGCCGAGCTCAAAGACATCCCCCTTCCTCATTAATCGAGAAGCTCGTTTTCCTGGTTAAAAACGACGAGGCTGTCGACCCGAATCTGAGAACCATTCCACTCTCGCCACTTCTGGTTGGAGGTAAGGATTATAGTTATCCTGGAAGGCAAAGAAAGAGGAACGGCGGAGGTGAAGCAAGATATTTCGTTAGACCATATGAGCGAGCTGTCTTGAAGAAGATGGTTGACGCCTTCTCTACAATCCGGATGATACCGATGAGCACGCTTAAAGCAACCATTCTATAATCGAGGATGAGGAACCTACGCGGTTGTACGAGGCCTACCGCGTAAGCAAAAGCACTGCACTCAAGACACCCAACAGGCTGTGCCTAACTACATGAACAGTGCCTAACACAACGAAGATTCATGCACGGCCGGGGAAGGGTCGATTATCTACTTCAGATCCGCAGTACTTTTGGATCGACAGATGCGTACTGCAGACCCTAATCGTTTCTTCTACGGCGGCTAAGGAATGGACAACAAACGGTCGATAATGTCGACCTTCTGGACTCCCGTTTCGCTCGCCCAGCGGATATTAAATTGGACGAGAATGCTAAAGCTATCTGTCCTATGAACCAGATGAGATACGTTATGAATTTGCGGAATGATTACTCGTACATCCTACCTAGGTATCGGACCCTGAGCGGAACTATGATTACGACATAAAATAAACGAGATCAGCGCCTTCTCCTCGTCTAGCTAAGGACGGGTGAATTTCGATTGCATATTCAATCTTTCAACACAAAAGACTACAACTGGCCGCCTAAATAATTGGTCATGGTTCTTAGAATCTTCAGCCTCAGCTTTTGACCGACAACTTGCGAGTTAGAACGACCTTTACCACAGAAAATACAAACAAAACATGATTACTTCACCGGCCACATATACCTACAATCGTCAATTTTTTCGGGCACTTAACAGCACGATTCAAAGATGGGGATGGACGTCAACATGATGATGTCTGAGGGCGTCTTTGAGATGGGGCCCTCCACGCGATCACACTAAATCGCGAATGGAGTGGGCCAGATTCATGAAGGGGTTTACAACAGCTCTTCTTACCATATTTGACGTACAAAGGGGTGGTCAAGCACGAAGTTCAAGGCAATATACCTATGCGTCATTGGCAGCATTGATTGCCTCGAAACACGCGCTCTAGCTACGAGAATTAGACCACATCAGCGATCTCTACCTGAGTTTCTCTGGAGATTGGCATAGTTTATACCAAAGACGACATATGAAGCTGACACCAGGCGGAGCCCGCCTGGTGGGCTGCGGGGGTGGTATATCAACTTGCACGATATGGACAAGAGAGCGCAAGGAAGACATTCTGTTGTTCTTACACACGTTGCCTAAGCACCGATAACTGGGCGAGGTCCATATCATGACCTCGAGAACATGTCTGAGGCAGTGAGCAGATTGTATCTGTATCTGTATTGTATGTATGTATATACAACGATTGTGTTGTGTCAAAGTATGTATGTACAGCGAAGCGAAGGCGGGCAACTATGTGCAAGAATTCAAAAGAGGTATGGCTCAGCAGCGAAGGACGAAGAATGCAAATCCAAATGCAAAAAATAATAAAAATGGTATCCCCAACCGTAAAAATTTCCCGGTTAACCGAAAACTCCACCCGTCCTACTCCCTCCCAATGCGTCGCTCTCGGTATGGTATAAGTGATATGTGATAAGTGATAAGACTCATCACGCAGCGATGTACTGCGCAACGTACGCGACCTCCATCATGCTGCCGTAGCCGTCCAGGGTGGCGGAGTTCGGTGCGCCGGGCTGTGTGATACTGTGTTAGCTAGTGTTTCTCTCCTTTTCTCTCTCTCCCCCCTTTTCACAATAGCACCCAACCAAAGACGAACAAAAAAAAAGAACTTACCCAGTCACCACCAACAGCAACATTCAGAATAAAGTAAACCGGGCTCGCGGCCAGCGTGTTCCACACGCTCTGGCTGCCGACCGTCGCGCCGGAGACCTGGAAGAACTGCGCGCCGTCGAGGTACCAGGTGATGGTCTCGCCGGACCAGGTGCTCGCCCTGCGGTCCCAGACGGCCCTCCACGTGTGCCAGCTCTGGTCGGCGAGGCCGACGGGGCCGCCGATGCCGTTGGGCTCGTTGCACGCGCCGTTGGGGTACACGTCGCAGTGGATCGTCCCATGCCCCGTCAGAATACCGTTCACGGTCTCCATGACGTCGATCTCGCCGCAGCCGGGCCAGGCCACGCCGTTGCGGACGGAGGCGCCCAGCATCCAGAAGGCGGGCCAGATGCCCTGCTTGTTCGCCTGCGCGTTGTCGCCGAAGCGGATCTTGGCCTCGGCCAGGGTCTGCGTGCCGGCGGGCGGCGTGAACGTGTACGTCGACTCGATGCGCGCCGAGGTCCAGGCCCCCGAGCTGTCCTTGCGCGGCACGATCTGCACCGTCGCGCCGCCGCTCAGCTGCAGGTTCTGGTTCGACGTCGTGTACGTCTGCACCTCGTCGTTGACCTTGAGCCCCGTGATGATGTTCCAGTTCCCCGTGTTGACCGACGCCCCCGCCGACCCGCTGAACGTCTCCGTCCAGATGTTGTTCCACCCGCTGTACCCCGGCGCCGACTCCGCCGACACCGCCGTCGCCGCTACGACCAGCGCGGAAGCCAGGAATTTGGCGTACATCGTCGATGATGATGATGATGATATGAACCGTAAGGACAGGCCTATATAGCTATACGTCCTATATAGTAGTTGTGTGTATGTATAGACGTCGACGAGCCGACGTCGTGGAAGTATGTACACTTGTAGAAGAACCGAAAAGGGTTAAAAGGAGTGTAAGTCATAGACCAGCTGTATAGACTATGGTATGAGGCAGGTATACTGTATACTTAGGGTGAAGATCATCCCTCTGACTTGGCGAAGGGTGGATAAACCATCTTATATACGCTTTATATATAGAATAGGCAGACGGGAAAGGAACAGGCAGGGGGGGTTTAAGCGAGGCAGAGAGATAGAGGAGCGGCGGGAAGCCGAGCCCAGGAATGAGCCAGTCCGGCGCTGGCCAGCCCACGGTAGGAACTGAAGTTCTCGTGAGCTTCGAAAGGGAAGGTGACCAGGGTCCCGAGCGTCCAAGGTGCCATCAGCAGTGCACAGATAGGAGCTGTGAACGAAAGCACGCGTCTAGACCACGAGTATAGCCTCTGGATTGGGGGGGCGAACAAAATCACATACATGGTGGTGGTCGGGCAGTAAGATTGCACAAGCGCCGGCGCCGGTCAAGGCGTAACATACCTACATACTTGTCCGGGCACAGTCAAGTTACACGGTCTAGTTACATTCCGCGGAGCCCAGGCCCTATCTTGCGATCTGAAGAAGCAGATCGAAGATACAAGATGCAAGTTGAAAAAAAACCTTGGCTCGACATGTCTGCTTACTTAGAAAACCTGTTATAAATGAGTCGAGTTTAGAGTTCTAGGCGCGTGGTGTTATTGGCAGTTCTGGCGTGACCCTTAAGGATCATTAAGGGGGTAATGGGATCGAATAGACATTCGAGGAAACAAGGCAGCTCAATCTCCTTGGTAACGCGGATGGTCCTGATTGGGTGGTGGATGAAACGACATTCCAATGAGGGTTAAAAACTCCGATATACAATCCCAAATCACAGATGGGCTGCCACAAGATCGGTACCGGTCGCAGATCACCCCCGGACAGATGCCCCGCATGGCTAAGAGTCTTAAAAATACAATCTTGGCGATATGAGTTGTGGCGGATGTTAATTGAGTTGCAGCCTTGCCGGAATAAGGGGTGTGTATATGATTGACGGAGAAAATAGGCAGATGATGGTTCTAAGGGTTATTTGTTTGGTATAAACAACCTAATATCTGACTAACCTATACAATACATTGATGGACATATTGCCTTAGGAGATTTCTAGAATAATTTCCTGTTCCAAGTCCCTCGTGGCGGGATTCACATGCGGTGCGATCTAGATATTTGGTGGATCGACTCCAAAATGTCTTGGACCCCATGGGAGCAGCTGATTGACTAATGGCCATCTTGTACCTGCGGCGGACCGCGTGGATACTCCCACAGGGGTTCTGACTTCAGATGAATTAGTTCCCGCGAGGTATGATTGGAGGATTTACATAGGCGTAGGCGGCACAGAATTCTTTAACTTGAAAAAGAATTATCATTTCCGCCTTAATGCGGAAACTCATCGAGGCCGAAGAAGCGCCGGCCAGGGACTTGATAAATGTTGCCCGACCGCCTCGAGGAATTCCAGGAAAAGAGAGAAAGAGTGCGGAATAGCAAAATCATGCTTTTTCGGAAGACGATGCTGATTCGGGCCACGTCCACTGCCAAACTCCAACTCACTAGCTTAGGTCACTTTGCAGGTGACAGCTGCACGTTTATGCTAGTCACCTTCAGGGACCTGTAAACGACGTAACGTATCTTCATCGCGATCTTATCAATTTCGTCAGAACATCTCTCAGGTGAGATATTGTATACTTGCTTGCTATCATTTAGCTTGTGATGCAATGCACTCATCACAGGCCTGCGCGATGCGACCCGTAACATCTATCGTCTGATTCTGCGCGAGGCTTTCTCTTCGCCGTTCATTCAGCTTCATCCCGGCCTGTAATTGATGAGTAGTTGTCCTTCGTACGACGAGCCAACTCATAAGTCTGCAAAGTCATATATTCGTAACATTTCCACGGTGAAACACCGGCGTGATCGAATAGACCAATTGTTCTCTGTGAAAAAGGGGTATGGTGTATTACACATCGCATGTTTGATGATTACCTATACCGGCACTTGGGAGCAGGGTTGGTTAACCGAGCAAGTGTCGCAGAGCCCACGCAAATGCTCGCGTACCGAGAAGAGATGCCATGCCATTGAGAGTGGGAATGACTGATGAAGGCCGGTCGAAGTGGTTACACTCATCGCCGAAATCAATACCGCTGGCTTCGGATGAAACTCTGTAACTACTATCGGTGGTAGCTATGGCGGAGTCGTGAAGAGGTTGATATGCCGGGTGGTGTAACGATGCATTCTTGCGTTTCCCAAGGAATGCTCCCGACCATCCTGATTTCCCACGTGCAATAGTCTAGCAAAGTTAGTACCTGAATCAACAATGTGATGACTGTCTTTTGCTTGTAGAATAGGAGTCTTGGTAATTTCTAGCGCATAGGTCGAATGGAGCTTTTCGGGTAATCCTATCGTGAGAATCCTTCCTAGGACGAACACTAGGCATGAATCCCTACAATAAGTAAGGCGTAAACTAATCCTATCTCTGTTTTACCGAGTAGTTCTAGACCATACTCGAAACACTTTCGAACTAAGAATAGTTTTCGTCGTTAGGATTGTCATCCGAGTTACGTGAAGAATGATATATCGTCACCCCTTCCTCAGAAACTGCATCGATGTAGGTGTCGTGGCAATAACCTTGGAACTAGGTAAGGTAAGTTTCGATATGTTATCGTTCTAAATTTATCGTTATAGAAGGCTTGCAAGCTAATCCTTTGACAGGTGAACTCTAGCGAAGATACTATAGATGGCTCGTGCTTAAGAAGGTCGGATCGAATTTGAATTGAAGCTCCCATATAGCGGAGGGTGGTTGATTATATCGTAAGAGTAGGATGACGAGGGAGAAGAGGAAAGGATAATTAGAAAAGTCAATCTTAAGTGCGGCGAAAGGCATTTTATGATTTTCATCCGTGCTCCACAACACGGGGTATCATGTCGATCACGGTGTATCGTCGGCCCTCTTATCTATCGCTCTCGTGAAAGGAATACGAGATTTCGAAAATCATTTCTCTTCTCACAGCACTCACGAGCAAAAGGTGTCTTAACAGATACTCCGTCAAGTGTATATAAACGGGGGGAAATTGTAATTTTCTCAGTTAGTCTCTAAATAGTCGAATGCCTTCATTTACAATCGACGCGCCACCCATTTCTTCATCGGAAGCCTCCTTGTTCTCGTCTTCGTCCTCGTTTAGTACCATTTTCTGACCGAATAGAGTTCCGAAGAATCGGTCGATAGCGCTCTGCTCCCAGTTTCGGCGATCCTCTGGCGCCATGAAATTCTGTAGTTTATCGTGGACGTTAAAGCGCATCTTTCGGCCTTTGCTAGCCTTGGTATCTACATGTCGCTTTGCTTTCGCCTCCTTAACAGCTGCGAACCGGATCGTCGCCGTGGGACCGCCTGGGGCACCCGACGTATCTCCTGTTCGCTGATCGACGAGCTCCTTGAGTAATAATTGGTAGAAATCGGCATCGTCGTAGATATCTGGGTCTTCGTTTATCTTCCGCGCAACTTGAACCGGCGCGCATGAGCGCGGTGTCCGTGTCCGCTTGATGAGTCGCTCCGGCGCGCCAAGCTCTTCATCTAGCCTTGTAGTCAGAGGTTTCTCGACCGTATTGGTAAACTTGCGGGCTGATCTATCCACCATCCTTATGTTTCGCGCGCTGTTCGACCATTTCTCCACAACGGCTCTGCGGCGAACAATTGCTCTTTGCTCAATAGTCTCCATATTTTCCCATATGTCTCGACTTGATGTATCTGTATCGGCAGCTCGTTTCCGTTTCTGCCCTGTCTTTCCGGACGAACTAGATTGAACACTCGTGCGAAAACCATCAATTGCATTCCATAACTTCAGCGCAGCCGCTTCAGCTGCTTCGTAAGGTTGTGATTGATCTTCCAGGTCCTCAAGGGAGTTGAATGAGTTTACTGCGACCAGGGATTTCTGTAATCGGATGCGAATGTTGAGAAGCGCGTCAAAAGCTTTTCGTTGTTGCTGAACAGCTTTCCCCTTGGCGACATCCTTTTGCGCGGCGATTGATAGAGTGCCGGCTACGGTGCGCTGACCGGCATTCATCATCTCTTGTATTGTTGTACGGTTCGCGCCGTTAACTGCTGGGACCTCCCTTGGGTCATCCTCTTCTTCATCCAACTCGTCCTCATCGCTTCCCGCATCACTTGTATCGTCCATATCTTCGTCTATGTCGTTTTCCTCATCTTCATCTTCATCTTCTTCAGCCTCGTCGTCTATGAAGCCGTTAATTCCTTCGCCATCAGAAATGTCTTCATCCTCGTCGGAGGCTTCTTCGTCGTCAAATACCACCCCGTCATTACCACTGTTATCCTCATCGGATACCATGTAATCAGCAGCAGTAGGTCTCGTGACTTTTTTCCCTTTCTTGGGCATAGTCTGCGAGCTTCCCCTGAAGGCGAAACCCTTGAATTTCTCTTCGTCGCTCTCATTGAAGGCATTGTCGCTGTCAATTTCCACGTCCTCGTCGTCTTGGTCAGCTTCGAGATCCGCTTTGTCGGGGTCATCAAATTCTTCTGATCCACTATCGCCGTCTATGTCTTGGAGCGCATCTTCGTAATATGATGGAGCTTCGTCGTCATCGCTTCCCTCATCTTCGTCTTCGTCATCGTCATCGAGAGCCGCGCGACTCACGGGAGCACCTCTGTATTGGGGTCCTAGGGATACTGGGTGCTTGCGACGTAGCTTGCTCTTGCTATAAATTTCTTAGTATGCATTAACAGACGTTCGATTCTTCATGCAAGATATCGTACCCTACGGACACATAGTGTTCTGTGCCTGCATTTTCATCTACGCTTTCTTCGCTACCGCTGGCGTCGTCTTCCTCTGGGACTTCTGCTTCCGGATCGAAGTCTGTTGTTCGAGTAGTAGAAATTAGCACTAAACGATATAATAAAGTTTGGATTGAAATTGAGAATTTATACCCTTTACTGGATGCTCTACAAGTTCGGCAAATTGCCGCGCACGCCCTTTTATCTTCGACATTATAGGACTCGTTGGCAATGAATTGTCTAATTGGTAAACGAAAATATTTGGATTGGCCCCACGCTTAAAGAGAAGAAAGTTTTAAAAAAATAAAAAAAGATGAGCGGTGGAAGCCGGCAGTATTGATTAATAGTGGATCTATCGGTCCAGGGGTCCCCCGAACGCCGAATAAGATCTCACTTGCAGCACAACCTCAGATCTATCTTAGCATGTACATAATTACAAGAGACTGGAGCTATGAATGACAATTGAAAGATACGAAAAGACTCATGCAATTTTAAATTACAACTTTGATCTCCATCAACAAGATGACTTATTATAATTGTTGAATAATATATAAAATTTGGTGGCTTATCTCATCACTCAGTATAGTACTCATAAGCTTCTTACTTGAAGAACCATCTCATAGCTAATTCACTTTTTAAAGCGCTACGGAGTAGATAAATCTACCGTGCATTATAATGGCGACCATTCAGCGCCGTCTTCTCCACCAAACCCTCCGGACCCTCAGCCATGAAAATCCTCTTGTAAGCTCCGGCTTCTTCACATCAAAGAGTACCACGCTTACCCTAAGTCTCAGGGCCTGCCCCGGACAGGCTCAATACCGCGGATGCAACGCGGGCTCCCGGAGCGCCGCAATATCAAGGACGTCGCCAAGGTGATCGCCGTATCGTCGGCTAAAGGCGGCGTGGGAAAAAGCACCGTGGCAGCAAATCTATCTCTAGCCTTCGCTCGGATGGGCTACCGTTCCGGGATCCTTGATGCTGATATATTCGGGCCTTCCATACCGACGCTCTTCGACCTGAGCGGGGAGCCTCGGTTATCATCGAGTGTGTACTTCCGTTCTCAGAAGTTGCTGTATTTTACGATGATCCGAAACGACGTTAATTCTCGGGAATCCAGATAATCAGTTACTGCCCATGTCGAATTACGGCGTCAAGACCATGTCGATGGGGTATCTAGTCGGCGAGGACGCCCCCGTAGTGTGGCGCGGCCTCATGGTCATGAAAGCCCTACAGCAGCTTCTCCACGAGGTTGACTGGGGCGGTTTAGACATTCTGGTGCTTGATCTGCCACCCGGCACTGGTGATACACAGCTCAGTGTCACGCAACAAATCGTACTTGATGGTAAGTGCATAGACCCCTGTCTAGTAGATATGTTTAAGTTGAGACATATTAAGACGGCGTTTAGGTTCGGTTATTGTGACCACGCCGCATACTCTAGCGGTAAAGGATGCAGTGAAGGGAATTAATATGTTCAAGAAGGTCAATGTGCCGTTGCTTGGCCTTGTCCAGAATATGTCCCTCTTTAATTGCCCACATTGTCACCACGATACAGCAGTATTTGGGACCAATGAACGTGTTCAGGAAATCTGCAAGGAACATTCGATCGATCTACTTGGTGATATCCCATTACATCAAAATGTTGGAGATGACGGCCAACGAGGGAAACCAACTGTGGTTTCTGAGCCTGATAGCCAGAGAGCACAGGCCTTTATGGATATCGCGAAGCTAGTAGGATTGAAAGTGGGATTGTAAAATATTTATAATAAGACAATGTATGTGTCATATACTGCGTCCCTCTACAATGGTATTAATTGGACGCAGCTTGCCCTTGACTCATATGTTGCGTCGATCTACAACATGCTATAGCCTCCGATACCGTATCGACTAGCACTCGTCGTGTCCAATGCGCTAGCTATTGGTTAGCTAGCGAATTAGTCCGTCCCTGTCCACAACGAGACTTTAGCAAATCAGTCCCACGATATAGTCTTGGGGTCGCTAGAGTAGCAAAAGAAACTCTCCGTCCTAAAGATTTGTGTATTGAGGCACAAGAGCTCGGTCAGAAGAACCGAGGCACTAAAGAGAGCGTCTAGTTTGAGGGCTACGTTAGCATTCCATAGAACCTAAATAAGGACAAAAGGGGATCAAAGCCTATAAACCTCCAGTCCCAACCCCAACTCCTCATGATAAGACGTAATCCATGCATCCTCCATACCGTGACCATCTGCAACCATAATTAGTCCAAATCATCATTGGCTTGGTAGATGTGACGGCTTCTTGTGGGATCCTTCCGCATAGCTTGCCCTGAACCTGTGAATCCAACTGTTAAATAGGTTAGCTGATAGTTCAATGTACAACTCGTATTTAGCTAACTGACCTCTGCCGTGTACGCCTTCAGGCGTGCGAAACATACTGTCCTTCTTAGTTTTGTGCGCCTTAGCGAACTTCGACTTGGTGTTGAATTCCTGCCATTTGCTCTTGCCAGCCTCTAGCTCCTTGGTCGCCTTGAGCTTCTTGGCCTTGGGCTTCGCATCGCCGGCATCATTCAATGCCTCCTCCCTGTTCTTCTGTGCTAATTCGGGGTTGATGCTAGCGGCAGCGGAGATAACGCCCGGATTGGATGAGGTCGAAGGGGCTGCGGGTTGGGACGGTGCCGAAAATGGACTGGCGGTGCCAACGGGTGTGCCATCGGCTTTTCGCTTCTGCGCTACGGGGCGGACATCCTTGGCGCGTAGTTGTTCAGTTGTATCATAACTCTTGAACTTGACGACGTAGATAGGGTCCGTAGACGAGCCGGTGATGGAGGTGATGCGCGCGGGGTAGAATGCCTTATCTCCAGATACCCATTTCGCCATGATGGTATCGTTGACTTTATAATTCACCGGACCGGTGTCGGCTTCCTTCTCCTCGACGGGAACTGCCTTCTTAAACGCGGGATGATTCTCTCGTGACCATTTCTCCTGGACTAGTGGTGGTGATGGCGTTTTCGGCTGCGAAGGTGGTGCCTTGGTCGGCTTTAGCTCAGCAAGGGTCTCGTTCAATAGCGCAAGCGCATCATCTAACTCAGACTTGAGAGCGAGAAGCTCTGCGTTACCGGAATCATCTTTTAGACCGATATTTACGACATCGAGCTGTTGGGAAAGTTAGATATAGGCAAAAACAATTGATAGCGACCGACGGAAGGCAGCTTACCTGCTCTTGGTATTGTTTAATGTCTTCCTCGAGGCTGCCGATATCAGCCATATCGACGGTACGTCTACTGTGACAGGTGGTAAGGTAGAGAGGTCAAAGGGTGGCTAGGGTTAGAAGAAAAAAGATGCATGAATTGATATGTATCTAGAATGGGAAAGAAATCAATTGAAAATAACATGAACTTGAGAGAACTCAATCTGGCGGAAACTTTTGGGTCTGGTTGGACGAATGTTAATTGTAACCAAATCTAGGTCTAGTGGGTACCTAGGTACCTGTAGCCCGGTATGGTTTACGTAATACAGCATGTTGGAAAAACATTATGTAAGTCCAGCAGTGTCAGGGGCTACGATCGTTAATTGTGTACCTAATCATCAGTAACTTACATCAATACCTACTAAGTTAATTATTTAGGTAATTATCTTAAAATATCACTACTGATTGAATATGAAAGTGCGACCTTAATAACGTTCAGGTGACTGTACGAATGTTAAGGCCAAAAGGTTCGCATCTCTTTTGCGACCTTTGCCCAGTGCGTACCTATAAGTACCTAGGCATTGTGCTTATTCCTCCTTTTGCGTCTCCCAGAATGCGGATTGCCTCCAGTAGGCTTGGTTCGGACATGCGCGACTTCTCGTGCTTAGAGAGCTGGTCTTCATCCCAGCTGTGCTCTTCACCGAGGTTAGGATGGATGTCTTCAAGTTCTTCCTTCGTCGTTCTGAGGTAACTAGATCAGCAATCAATTGGTAACCCATCGCTAAATTTTAGAGGTTAACCGCTGTAGCCCAGGGCACCCAGCCACTAAGACAAGCTTCTCGCAGTGTAACAAGGTCTCAATTTACCGCCCGGTTTGACCATCTTACATGACCAGACAAGAACAATTCCCCCACATAACCCCATACTTCCATGTCCCTTTTCCTCAGCCATGCACATGGCATAGAGAGTACCCTAAGCCTCTGAAGGGCACACACTCTTAGGGGCTCTTGCTATTCTTCCTGGGCTACTAAACTGCGGCGAAATTGCGTTCTGTCGCTGCCATTAGAAAGTAGCTTGCTTAGCCCCCTCGTTGTCTACTACGACGACTGAAATGGGGTTTTATTCGAAATCATTGAGGCGTATTGTATAGCGCCGAAGAAGAGATGTTACATAAGAATAAGTGACTAACCTTAATATAGGTGCAGCCCCACGTCTATCATGGCTGTCATTTTTGTTGACTTGACGAGAACATCGAAAAGGTATACTCTTGGTATATAATGGTCTTGAAAGAACACCGTAGATGGTCAAAGTCTACATATATGGGCGTCGTTAGTCCATTGGCTTGTTCTTATCCCACTGAGATAATCCAACGGAAATCTCGTTTTACCTTCTGGGGTAAAGCGTAGAAAAAGCGAGAGGTCGAAAATTATACTATTGTCAATCAGGAGATACCCATTCATGGGTTAGCTTTGAGAGTAAAGCTTAGGTATTTCATAATGACTGTGGTTGCAACTTTAAACAGCAAAGTCTTTTTAAGCTTAGGTACTGTCAGGGGCAGGCCCGTAGTTTATGGCTGTGTCACAGAGTGAGAGGCTGGAGTGCAAGAGGCTCGCCAGAGGCTCGCTAGTAGGTAGATATGTGAGATTATTAACGCCTAATCCTTTTCTAAACTCCTGGGGCCTTTAGCCCCTTTATATATACAGCTGGTAGCTCGCCGGTGGGGCGCTGCTAAGCAGCTCCGCACGCTAGGCCCTGACAGGTACCTGCTGTCAAAGAGTAGGAGTCCTTGGGTTTATAAGTGTCGAGTGGAAGCTACCTAGGGAGTAAGAGGCTCGCGAGTAGGAAGGTTGCTAGTGGGTATATGACTGTGTGGATGCTTAATCCTTCTCGGAGAATAAAGGGGGAGCCTCCCTTTACCTTGTATGTAAACAGCTGGAGAGCGGCTCTCAGGTGATCCCCGCTATTATTTCTTGACACCTGCATCCTTCCCCCCTATTTTCAGCTCACATGCGTCTCTATAGAACGTCTACATAGGTATATAATGCAACCAAATAAATGTCTTCGCGTAAATTATGTACTTAATTTAACTAGGTGATCTTGCCATAGCTAATGATATCTTACAATTACATTCTACCTTTTAGTCCAAGTTGTTGATAACTTAGGTACCTAGGTAACTTTCATTCCATTCCATACCTATGTTGTTTCCGTATAAGGGTAATGAAACATCATTCACAATGATCTCTTGTGAGTTAAAAAATATCAACTGACCAGATGCTCAAAGACATGAAATTTTTATGTTATAAAACTGAAACGAATGTGATTTCTAATGAGAGATACAAGAATAGAATATTTTGCCCACGCAACGAAACGTCCGCCCGTTACCCCAACCATATATAGTACACATTGCTACACAGCTAAAATCCCATTGTCTATATGATCCGTAGTCGAGGAAATATGCGTCGAATGAAAGGGTCTAGTTAGCTTCTGACTACATTTGAACCCCGATGATCGAAGGGATTCAGCAGTCAGGCATCTAAGTGCAGTAGTCATCCTTCTTGTCACCACCGATGCATCCATTCTTGCAGTATTGCTTAAAACTAATGGTGCCGTGGTTGCCGCAGCCGAATAGGGACTGCTGAATGTGGGTGTTGTCAGTGGACTGGTGCACACCATTCAGCTGGGTAACGATGTCGTCGCGGTAGTCTCCTATATGATTAAAACCGAAAAAGTCAGTATAATGTTCTCAAATGCTAAGCGAGATATGCAAGGCATCTGAGGCTTCAAGCTTCGTAGTTCTCTTAATTATGGTTAAGGGTTATTAAAGCTTACCCCTTTTAATAAGAGAATATCCACAGTAAACGCCGCCGCTGTGGCAGCTCTTAGCAGATACGAAGCCAGAGAGGACGGCGGTGAAAGCAATAGCGACGGTGGCGAATTGGACCATTTTGAATGTCTTGTTTGAAATTTGAAAGTTGAAAAACTTTAATGAGTTTAAGAATAGTAAATTTGAGTGGGTTGATTGAAGAGATTGAAGAGGTTGAAGAGATTGAAGTTGTTTGTTGAGCAGATAGTAATTATTATTTAGCTTTGAGGGAGACGGCGGTATTTATATTCAGAACGAGCTGTTTCTTGCCTCCTGAGGATTGTAGTTATTATCGCGAGTTCAACCCTAATTGAGCATCTCTTAGTTCACGATACTTTACAGTATACCCAGGTAGTTACACGACAAGATCACTGCCCCAGGACGACGGCATCTGGATCCACTACCGATACATCGGTCGAGCTGATTAGCAAGAATAGAATTCCGTAAGCGCTAGAGGCCCCCTTAAGCTCGTGTGAGATTTCCAAGTTTATTTACCCCAATCATGAATATCTCATTCTATTAAAAAGGATGTGAGGATTGTTGAAGGTTAGAGAAATATATTAAGTAGGTAATGGGTTGATAATTTGGTCTCTTGGCTTGCCCTTTACTGTGGCGTAGTTGTAGAAAGAGACGACTGCCTGACTAGTTAAGATGTCAATTGGAAATAAGTAGGTACCTATTAAAATCCATAGTTATTCTAGTTAAATAGATTAAATTAGGATTATGCGATAGTATTCGTCAATCATCATGCATCTAAGACTACCTACCTACCTAACTAGGTACTCAATTGATGACTTGTGTTACCTGACACTGCTAGCGGCAGTGGGTCTCATGGTTGGAAGGCTCTTGATTTTGAAATAAACACAATCAATTGCAGGCTGAACATTTATTTGGTTACCTAGAATGCAAGGTTTAAGGTAACCTATTCTAAAATCTGCAGGGGCTCGCTTCATCACTCTCTAACTATTAGTTAGCGAATCCCATTCCTGTCTATAGGGCGGATCCTTTTGCCGAAGAGAGGCGCAGAAGTTCGCGACCAATGATTGTACATAACCCGAAACGGGGGAAAGGCACAGGTTTTGAAATGAGGCAATCCATTACATAAATAATGTGCAAATATTAACGTAGATGCACTAGAATATAAGTAATAAAATACAGGGGGATTTCTACCTAGGTACGTGCTTAATTGGTACTATTTTTACTTTGCATGATGACTAGCGCATTTACTAGTAATTACAGCAGCTTGGAACCCGAGTTAGACCTGAAGAATGAGGGAATCGGAATTACTATCGCAACATGAGGGCTAATGTGCCAATAATAGCAACGTGCTCAATATGCAAGTGAGAAAAGAGTTGCCAATGTAACAAAGGAGGACAAATTTGAGAGCTCGCATCGTGTGGGTTACAAGACCAATATTAACTTAAGATAAAGGAGGGCGAGGTCAAAGGTTATGGAAGCCCGAAAACAAAAAGTATCAATAAAGCCGATGACCAATGATGAAACAAAAGGAAACGAAGTACAGGGCTTAAAAGGCCCATGTTGGGTATTGATTCAGTCGGAAGACATAAACTGGCATATGACTCTGAAGATATGGATGCTCATCGACTCGCTGAATTTGGTAGAACAATACTACACGAACTGGCCTTAATTACTTATAGTATCGACGCAATAACAATTGACTTACGACGTCTTCTTCCTGAGAATAAACTTCGGAGATGGCAAGTCGAGTCGATTCTTCCACTCGCTCTGGAGGCAACACGGGAGCGATCGAGGAATATTTCTAGAGTTGAGGGCCTAGACGACCAACAGACGGTTGCGAGTGAATATATTAAAGCACTTGAATTCATAGAGAAAGCCCAAGAGACGGTTGCCGCATGTAATAGAATCATCATGAAATGGAACCATAAAATGCCTTGGGCGATGGCATGTTACGAAGAAATCCACGAGGCATTACGCAATTTTCCCGAAATCATTATGCCACAAGATATGCGCCGGTCCGCGCCGGTAGAGAGGAAGCCAACGAAACCGGTCGTCAATTTATGATTCCAAAGGTGCCTATCTATACCTACCTACCTACCGGCGCCTACCATTTCACTTTGCTCATTACTAGTTCTACACGCCGGGTACCCCACAAAAGTCTGCGAGAACCGCTTGTTCCAGCGCCGAATGAACCAATCATCTGCCTGCCATCTACCAAAATAGGATATATGCTACGCCGAGGTTCTCTAGGCCCCACTTCTTGACGGATTGTTGGGGTTATGTTTAGTAAACAGTTAGGTAGGTAGTTGCCGAGGCGAAGTTATCTCAGTATCAGACATTGCTTATGACCGGTGCGGGAGCAATGATACTGCGGTTAATATAGTTAATGCGTAAATACTACTTCTAATGAAATCCGAGCCCCTCACTATTCAAACCCATTTCGACTAATTCCCCCAGTACGTGAATAGTTCGAGTTCGAAAGGTTAATCTGCCTAATTGCCCCTTAACAAGACCCACAAGCCACTCGCGCTCAGTATGTCCGAGCTACGATCTGCAGTATATGTTGCGGCTCCGATTCCAATTCAAGGTCCCTCTCCAAAAGCCAAAGGGGGGATCTGGTCTCCCATATCTTGCACGCTGATATACTCATCAAAGGAAGCTGTCCTCGTAGATACTCCGATCACGATGAAACAGACCGAGGAACTTATCGTTTGGATCGAGAAGATTGCACCGAATAGGAAACTTTCATATATTTATATAACGCATGGGCACGGAGACCACTTCTTCGGCATCCCAGTGCTTTTGAAGCGCTTTCCCGAGGCGATCCCACTAGCTACTGCTGCAACCGTCAGTCACATGAGACAACAGACCGAGGAAAAGTTCTACAATGCGACCTGGGAATCGCGTTTCCCGGGGCAAATATATCGGCCATTTACAATGGCCCAGGAGCTGCCAGCGAGTAATCAATTCAAGTTTGAAGACCACTGGCTTTTCCAGGCGGTGGAATGCGGTCATTCCGATACGCACGACTCGACAATACTTTGGGTGCCAGACTTGAAGCTTGCAGTATGCGGCGACGTGGTGTACGGGCAGGTTCACCAAATGCTTGCAGAAGCAAATACGAAGTCGAAGAGAGAAGAATGGATCAAGGCGATCGAGAAGGTTAAGGCTCTGGGACCGAACTATGTCGTTCCGGGCCATAAACAGGCTGGGGAGATTGATGGTGTCTGGCATCTTGACTCGACGAAGAAGTACATTGAAGATTTTGGCAAGGTTCTGGAATCCCGCCCGAAGAATGAGGCTGAGCTCTTCACGCGGATGAGGGCTCTGTATCCTGATAGGTTTAACCCGGGTGCGTTGAAGCTAGGCACTATGGCTGCTTTCCCTAGGGAACATCGTATTTAGGTCAATGCGATCAAATGCTCTCTCCTGTGATGTTTATTTCAGCTTAATATTGTGCTACGATAACATACTTAGGTATGTAATAGTAATTTCGCTTACATATAAAATGTGTATAGGGGGGTATTATATAGGTACATATAGGTATATTACCGTAGATTGAGTCTTTTGATTCCGAAGTAGACATGTTCATAGAGCTTTTTAAGTCTACCTACTTGTAGCAAAAAGGTGTACTATAACGCTATTTTTACTTCCTCCACAAAATAACCCTTTGTAATTTATCCCGTATACTCTCTCCTTTGCTGGCACCCGTTGCCGGCACCAATTTCCCGTGTCGCGTAATCTCCATCGACAATAAGCTATCATGTGTCTGGGAAAGACTTTTACTCAACCCGCCCCTTTCAAGGGATAAGGTCTCGCGGCGTATTTCTTCTGCTTCGTCATATTATACAAAGTTGTTAATTCCCGAATTGTCCTTGTGGGATATATCTCCATTTGGAGATATATGCTGGCGTGTTTCCTTGGTTACCGTTACTTGTACAGTAAACACCGAGAATGGTACCTGAGAAATATCAGCATTAGCTCATGAGTAACTAACTGTGGGTTGTCTCGCCTGTAAAGCCCCAGCTAACAGGCGCATTCGATACGTCAAGAATAGTTCGCATCTTCGAAAGCGCATCTGCTGGCCCGGCAGACATGGAATAGTGGGTCATATTATGAGCCTTGATCTCCAATCTCAGCGACTTTCCAGACCAGGCTTCGGGAATCGCGACCACGATGTCATCCGGCACAGGCACATAGGATATACCGCGGAATCTTAGTTGCGGGATTAACTCTGAAGAGTTCGTTGGATGGCTTGTACCTCCGAATGATGTAGTGCTTTCATTAGCTGGAAGCAGAACGACACCTAAGTCTAGATGGTGGTTCTGTGTCAAAAAGATCGAGACGCCTGCTTCCTCCTCTAGAGATGTGGGGGTGTAGTCGAGATCGACACTATACGTAAAGAGTGTATCTTGTTGGCGCCGACCGACGAATGTCTGACCGTCAAGCCCGGCATAATTGCCGTTTAGTGCCGTGAGATTCAAGGTTGACGGGTTTAACTTGAGTGTATTTGGATGGTCTGGAGGTGACACAGTATACGATTCAGGATTCGGAAACCTCCAATATGTGAAGTGTGCTGGAAGTGGCGACCCCTGTTCGAAGTTGATAGCATCTCCTTCAGTGATGATTGGCCTATACGCGTGAGCAATGAGCATAACGACTAAGAGACGACCTACCCCGGCCCATCAACTTCCACGTTCTCTCTAGGGAACTCCCATCCGTTCATCTCGCCGTTCAAAGGAGACCAAACTGGAAACTGGCCGTCGGCCCACGTGACGGGCACCATCACAGTCTCTCTTCCCATCGGGTAGTTGATGTACTCGGGGCCCGATCTCGTTGAGAGTGCAACGCCCCACCTAGAGTCGTCGGTAAGCTTCCGGTTTTCTATTCTACATATGTAGCTGCTACTTACCAGTTACTCGTGGGATCTTGGAATAGGTCTGCATGACCAACGGTTTGAACTATAAGGATTGGTTAGAGTATAGTTCATTCGCGTTGTTTTTCACATACAATAATTGGTGGTATTGGCATTCGTGAGGACCGGATTCGCGGGATTAGCTTCGTAAGGTCCGTGGATACTCTTCGACCTTGCCATCGTAACCATATGCTCTAGTCCAGTACCTCCTTTGTTGGGCACAATTCGTCAGTACTTGGTTTTACCTACGATAGAGTTTTCCGATCTCACCTTCAGCAGCTAGTAAGTAATACCATCCGTCCCTGATATATATATGAGGTCCTTCCGGAGCCTAGGTTCACAATCAGTATAAGATTCAACTCCCTCTTCCAGGAAGGACTTACTGTTCCGCCAGTACCATTCCATATAACTTCCCATTCTCCTACCTCGCCTGTTTCCAGGTCGGCCTCAGCTAGGAGGATGCCGGGACTTTGAAACGTTAGCACCCCGGCCAAAATCAACGTATTCTCAGGCTCCATACGAGACTTTCCAAGCATGTGCACCGACAATGTATGTCTTCCCGTCGGAATCCCATGTTGGCGAGGTGTCATAACCTTCGAAATCGAAATGAACTGCTTCAGACCAAGTAGAAGGATCAAATGGGTTGTCCGACTTAAATATTACCTATTAAGTGACCAGGGTCAGCTGAGGGACAGGAGAAGTTCCATGAGTCAATTTATACATTATCCCATCGCGATGCATCATATGCGTCTCTGTCGTCATCGACAAGAGTCGTCACTAACCAGAAAGTTTCATCGTGAAATCTCAACGTAGGCGCCCAGATACCGCTATGATAAGTCAGCTCCAGTTCACAAGCCTCTTCTTCATCACACTACCTTGTTGACCTGTTAGTTTCTGCAAGGCGGGGAAGTTGTTCTCGACGATTTAAGACGTGTCCTGTGATAGTTAGCATCCGCCAGCACTAACTACTCCTACATAAAGGACTCCCGACCGACGAGTTTCCAACTTTGCAAATCCTTGCTTGCGTGCAGTGGGATTCCAGGAAAAGCGTTGAAGCTCGAAGATGCGCAGAAGAAAGTGTTATCCCATTCCCTGACGAATATACAGCTCGGGTCTGGATGGAAACCTGGAAGTATAGGATTATAGTACGTCGAATTATACATGTGCGGCTCAATTCCTACTGCTAGGGAGACGAACATAGCGGCGAGACACACTACAGCGGCTCTCATCATGGGCACCATTATGTAAACACTGTTAAATGTCCGCATCGACTCGATACACTCCAATAAAGTGAGGGTTTCACACTTTATTAAACGGCCGAATCGACGACGAAGTATACGTGACTAGTCACCCCGCATATTCTACTCCAGTACCATATTTCCGGGTAAAATAGTATGGGTAAAAGCCTAGTTTGCGGTTCCAGAAGTGCTCGGCGGGCAATACACCGAACGTTTAGGGGCTAGGCTTCAAAATAGGCATGTAAGGTCCCTGACAGGACTTTGAAAACTTCACGTTAACTTTAAAACAAGTCCATCTTTAAGTACACCAATCGAGTTATCTAGCCTTCGTGATGTTCTGGAAATACATCGTTATTCTTATCTGGCGCATCGTTCGGCGAATTGCCAGCTTTGAAGCGCTGGTGCGCAATAGCCTCGAGTGATAAACCCCTTGTCTCCTTGAGATAGGCAAATGCAAGAATTGCGATGACGGCATCAAAAATACCTGGAAGAATTAGCATCTAATCGCCTCTTTTGAAGTATCTTTGACTTAGTTACCCCATAATAGGAAAGTCCCCCAGCCCATGGAAGAAATCATGTAAGGTGTCGTTAATGAGAAGACGAAGTTGAATAGCCACTGCGAGGCAACGCCAACCGCCACACCTGGTTCTCGGATTCTCGTGGGGAAAATCCTTCACAGCAAGTTAGCAGATCAAGTAACTTTTAATCAGGTGTTATTCAGATCATACTCTGAAACATATGGCCAAGGCATTGGCCCCCAGCTGAAGTTATACGCTATGACGAATAAGTAAATAAGCGCAATGGTAGCAATACCAGAGGGTGCAATCGCGTGTTCTCCCCCTGTTGCAGGGAAGGCCTTTACGACAGCTGCTGTAGTGATTTGACAAGCGGCCATAAAGGCAGCGCCACCAATAAGCACTTGCCGACGAGAAAGACGCTCTGCAAAGAACAAAACAAAGATCCCGCAAGCTACAACCTTCACCGCTCCAAATATAGCGGTTAGCAGAAGGCTCTGTTCCGCATCATTAACAATGAGGTTGAAGTACTGCGGCCCAAAATAAGCAAAAGCAGTTGCGCCAGTCGCCTGCTGGGCGGTGAATATCGCGAACGCGGCAAAGATTCGTTTGAAGTTCTCCCCTTCTAAGAGTTCTGCAATAGAGCATTAGAAATTGAATAATTCCCGTGTTAAGTTTATAAAACTCTCACCTCGCACATGGAAACCTTCAGTGGCTGTTGACTCTGCCGTAACCCCTGAACGGATCTCTTCCATCTCGTCAGTGGCTGCTTGAGAGTCATCACCCCGGATCCACTGCAGACTTTTCCAAGCCTCCTCGTGTCTACCCTTCTTCGTGAGCCATCGAGTACTTTCAGGGATTGTTAACATCCCCAGGCCGAGAAATGCAGCAGGTGCAAGCTGAAGTCCGATTGGGATTTGCCATTGAGACGAATTGGTTGACTCAATGCCTCTAGCTACACCATAGTCGATCCAGTATGACGCAAAAATGCCCTGGAAAATTTAGCATAATCTCTTCCCAGTATAATAGGTACCTAGGTAGCGGCGCATGATGCCTACAAACGTGTAAAACCACTGGAAGAATGATCCGACCTGACCGCGCATATCTTTCGGCATCATCTCGCTATTGAACATCGGCACGACTACAGTCGCTGCGCCAAGTCCAAGACCTGCGACCACTCTCGCAAAGTAGAAAGCTGCTAGCGAGTGAGTGTTTATGGTCTGAATTATGGCGCCGATGCAGAAAATAAATGAAGATATCATCAGCGATTTCTTGCGCCCCAGCCTTTCGGTTAGAGGCCAAGCTAGGAAGCACGCTACAAAGCCGCCTAGTTGCTGAAGGCCCACTGAAAGTGAATTGGTCCGTGTCTGATCGGCGCCCCCGTAGCGATAATCAGACTGAAAGGAAGCCATCGTCAACACACCACCTGTAGTTATGTTCAAATTAACATCGAACATATTTCAACCCATCTTGAAGCTGGTTGAATGACTTTACTAACCAACGCTGCAACCGTGTTAGTATACAAAAATGAATTACATAATAGCAGAGCTATGAAGCATAAAGTAACGCCAAGGTGATACTCACATTCCAGAGTCGTATCCAAAAAGAAAACCACCCATACACACCACTGAGCCTAGCCAATAGGCTCGCATCTTTCCCAAAGTTGTACTCTTCATATTTGCTGCCGCATTTATTGCTACTTGTTCGTCTTCGCTGAATCGTCGAAGTAGTGGCTGGGTTTCCTCCATGATGCCCCCTAGGTAGGTTAGGACATTCGCCCTTTTAAACTAAAATTATTCCACGACCAGAAACCTTCCTGCCTCGATTAATAGATAATGTTAATTTGGCTACGCAGGAGTGATCGGAAACTCGACGCCATAGAGTAACGTTGGAGAGATGACGTGATTAAGGGATTGAAAATATCGCCATTTAGGGGTGTCTCGGCAACCATACAGAGCACTTGGCTAGCGACAACCGAAAACCTCCAAGCGTCCTCGAAGACATGTGGGGAAGCTTCAGGGTTTAATGACGCGAATCCGGGGCGGAGTCTAACCCTGACCCTGGTCATTGTTCTGACGCGGCAACCGGTAAATGGTAACTAATAAGAACTACCACAGACCGAGTCGCCGAGCATCTCTGAATACATACGTCTTTAACTCCACAGTATCTACGGTAGCGAGAACCAAGATAGGGGCTACTGTAGGTGATCAGGCCATTATCATCATCAGTGTAAGTAGATATTGGGGGTTTCAAGTGTCTACAAACCATTGCGACATCGCAGTGGAGAGCAACGACATCGGAAACTCGTAATCATCTAGTTTCTTATATATCTACAGCATCTTAAGTCCATTCTTAAGACTACCAGAATATCTTACTTTTTATCCCGCTCAGTCGTTGAACTGTCATCGAGATAACAAGATAGTTATTGGGTATAACTTTCATATAAATACCCACTAGAATACGTTCAGGGGCCACACCTAGCAACGATATCATGGCACCAGGAAAGAAGCCCAACTTTCTTATTGCTTTAGCAGATGACTTGGGGTTTTCGGACGTTGGGTCATTCGGTGGTGAGATCAATACCCCGAATATTGACAAGCTTGCCAAGGATGGCATTCGGTTCACCGATTTCCATGCTGCTGCTGCATGCTCGCCCTCTCGTGCTATGATCATGACCGGCACAGATCATCACATTGCTGGCTTGGGCAACTTGATCGAATGGACTAATATTTCTGGTCAGAATGACCCGAGTGGGACCATGTCAACCTCTGTCCAGCGTGGAATGCCCGGCTACGAGGGATATCTGAATGAACGAGTTGTGGCTTTACCTGAACTACTCCGCGATGCTGGTTATCTCACACTCATGGCAGGAAAGTGGCATTTGGGCCTAACACCGGAACGGAGCCCGAAGGTAAGAGGGTTTGAGAAAAGCTTTGCTCATCTACCAGCATGCAGCAATCATTATGGGTATGAGCCTCAGCTCGAAGGTATGGACCAGATACCCGAGTTCATGACGATGAGCTTCATTGCCCTCCACAGCGAAGATGGGGAGTACGTAAAGAAGCTACCTGAAGGATGGTACTCCTCTAATGGCTACGGCGATAAGATGGTAAATTATCTAAAGGATTGGAAGGAGAGTGAGGATGAGCGACCGTTCTTTGCCTATCTTCCATTTACTGCGCCTCACTGGCCTCTGCAGGCTCCACAGGAATACATCAAAAAGTACCGTGGTGTATACGACGATGGTCCTGATGCTCTACGTCAAAAACGTCTTCAACGCCTCAAGGATCTTGGCATGGTCCCGAAAGACGTAGAACCGCACCCCGTCATAGCCGAGGAAGTGAGAGAGTGGGGAGACATGAGTGAGGAAGAGCGAGCTAATTCCTGCCGAGCTATGGAGTGCTTTGCCGGTATGGTTGAGTGCATCGATGTCAACGTCGGGAAGGTCGTCGACTATCTCGAGGAAATTGGCGAGCTCGATAATACCTTCGTCTGCTTCCTCTCAGACAATGGGGCAGAGGGTGCCGCTTACGAAGCTTATCCGATCGTCCAAAGCACCATGCTCCAACATTTGAAAACGTATTACAACAATCAAATCGATAATCTCGGGAACGGGGATTCGTTTATTTGGTACGGGCCTAGATGGGCACAAGCTGCGACGGCGCCAAGTAGGCTTTATAAGGCGTACACAACCGAGGGCGGCGTACGTGTCCCATACTTGATGAAGCCGCCCATGAGTTTCAAAGGCCAATTTGAGGCCGGCAGCATAACTCACCAGTTTGCAACGGTGATGGACCTCGCCCCCACTATCCTCGATATGGCAGGCGTTCAACATCCTGCCCCTACGTACCAAGGCCGAGAAGTCGTGTCAATGAGAGGGAAGTCAATGGTGCCATACCTACAGAAAAGTGCAGAGACTATTCACGAGAAAGATTTCATCAACGGATGGGAGACGTGGTATGTATCATCCAGAGTCTCATTTGCCACTATTGTGCTGACCCTAACCCTAACCCCTAAATTCTTCCTTAAGGGAATTACCTACTGATTCCCATTGTTATAGTGGACGAGCCGCATGTAGAAAGGGCGACTGGAAGATCGTGTTCATCCCTAAGCCCAAGGGCCCAGAGCGTTGGCAACTATATAATCTCGTGAAGGACCCTGGCGAGGTACATGACCTCGCCGAGCAGGAACCGGAAAGACTGAAAGAGTTGATTAAATTGTGGGATCAGTACGTTTTAGAGACGGGTGTCATCCCCCTATCTCCCGATCTAGGGAACTGGATGGCCGCTATGGAGGAGCAAATGCCTGAAAATGCGTGGATAGAGTATGAGTACTGGAAGGAAGGCGCGCGAGATGATCCGGCGAATTTCACGAAGGAAATCCCTAGATTCAAGAGGCAAGTAAAAGCATTTTAAAATATGACATACGATGGGTTAAGCTAGGTTCTAGTTATCACATTTCTAACAAACTGTTACCTAAGCAATAACAAATCTTATCATTTAATCTTAGGTGATTAATTACAACTGGTCTAATCTTGCCTTGCTATTGCCAAAGCATAGCTTCTATTTTTTACCTTTAGCCTTTAAGAAATGCTTACTCTTTGGCAAAAGGCCCGAACTTTTGGTCTCGAGATTTAACCCCAATGAAGTTAATTTTGTAGAATCCTTCCGAATTTCTAGCTTCATTCTTCTGAGTGGGCTTTTCGGGGGAATCCCTGGTGAGGTACTTGTCTCTGATATGGGTAGAGATAACTTTCTCTTATCAATATCGGGATCCTCTACATGCTCTAGCCATGTATATATCGACTCGATAAAATGGTTATGCTTTTCCACGCTCTCGAAACTCGTATAATCGCACGTAACAGTCGTTGTCGTCGAGTGAGGAGCCATCATACTTTGTTCACAATGTGATGCGAGGAAATCGGCAAAATGCATTATTAACTTGATTTGAAGATGGAAAAGATATAGCATTCCCTAGTACACATCTCTGTCTTGCTTGTTCGAACCTGGATAAAGGGGGTGTTTTCAAAGAAACCCCCCACAAAGCGATTACTTGTGACCATTTCCAAATAATGTGGGATAACAATGGAATTGTATATGAACGCTTTATTCGATTTAATTCCCATTCATTGCCTATATAAAGCATCGCTGCTCCCAATGCTTTTTGCGTGTCATACTCCATGTTATATTAACTCAAGGTACGCCAACGCTAATATTTTCCTACTCATACTACCAAATCAGCAAGTCATTAACCGAGCTAGTTGTAAGCATCCTTTTCTCGGTACCACCGAATTAAAGGCAGGAAACCCACTTACAATATGTCTGATAGAAGATACCGTAGTCTCCTGAGTTCTAACTCGTCCTCCAGGGTGAGAGGGAGCCCCCGTCCAAATATCCCTAGACCTCATACTGCGTACCCGGATGTCTGGACATCCAAGAGCGATTCCCACCATGGAAATCGAGTTGAGCTCTTCAAAAAGCGCGAGCATTCAATCGCTTCGAGTTCGAGAAGTCGGCCCGGAACGCCCCGTACACATGATGCCTCCAAACCGAGCATGCGCATTGAAAAGCGAAGGTCTAGTATGTCTACTAGCAAACCGCCAATGGCGGATTATCTAGAAAAGGACTGGAGAAAGAATACTCCTTGGGCAAAAGACAGGCTAGCTAGCTTATCTCTGAGCTCCGGCGTCGATACCCCTAGCACATGTGCGTCCCCAGTGGAGCTGAGAGATGAGCTCGACCGATATAGTGTACGTAGCCAGTACTTATTATCAAAGAACGAATGGGTATCTCCCCCTAATCCTCGGGGCCGGACAAAGCGTTTGGATCCTAAGGAATTCAACGAAGAGCGGCTCAAAACCCTCAAACGTTGGAACGTAGTGCAAGGATGGATGTACGGTTTGAACACATCGACGCTTCGAACTACCGACGTTAAGCAGCCTCGGGAAGCATATTTCCCTGGCGTTATCTTCAGCGCACCTTTTCACACAGCATCCAGTTCTGACGAATTGCACGTTCCAACTGACGACCCCAACTTAACAGCAACCCCTTTTGGGACGTTAAATTCCAAGTATCGTAAGATGATCGTGTTCCGTATCTTCGGTGAACACCTTCAGTGTCTGCCGATTTATACCCACAATAACCGAGGACTAGAAGGGAAGGCATATCCTGAAGAGTTCGTAAGTATTCGCGATGTAAATGATCGATCCCCAGAGCGAGACGAAGGCCCACACGCGGGAATCTACGCATGTCGGGATCGTCAATATGCTGGAACGTTTATTGCAGGTAAGGCAGTTGTTAAATTAACCGAAGTCCATACTCATCGGTACGATGCCCCAGCAACTATCGAGGGGAGGCTTGACGTCCATAGCGACTCTAGGCGAAGGTTGTTTAATCTAGCTAGATTACAAACTACGTAAGTCACTTCACAAGATGTGTTCGCTAATTTAATAGAATGAAGATGAGGTACCTAACTAGTAACTTGTCTTTGAATGAGATTTGCGTTAAAATGGAGGCGGCAAAGATCGGAATACGGTAGACTTACATAGTATTAGCATACCAACCCCTGTAAATATTAGGAATAGCGTTACCTACCTATCAAGCGCTATAGTAATTTGACATCACAACGTACATTTTTAGATATATTTATGAAGGCTTATATCACATGGTCCCCTTTACTATATGTACATAATTAGCTTAATCCTCATATATTAACTATTTATATCTACCTATTAAGAGCCGTAGTTATACTTATACTTGACATGTCTCGTAGTAGAGAGCCAACAGACCCCCTGCACCGTATGTTACACCAACAACTAACAGAAGGCAATATAAATTAGCGGTTGTGGCAGAACAAAGCAAACAGAAGTTTACGAAAGAGACGAAATAAAAGGCGTGATTGCCGCGTAAGGATAAAAAAGTAAAAATAAAAGATTATTAGCCGAAGACTCTAGTTATATCTTCCTTATCATCTGCTTGAACTCTACCTAGGTATATATATTTATACGTACAAGACGAAGGCACCATGGCTGCGACTATTCTCATCACCGGGGCTTCCGGCCTGATCGGCTTTCGCGTCCTCCTTGCTGCTCTCGCCGCCGGTCACAACGTACGCTACACGGTGCGATCAGAAGAGAAAGCCCAGGTGGTCTCCTCGAACCCGGCGGTACGAAAGCTGGCACCCGGCGATCGCCTCTCCCCCGTTATTATCTCCGATTTTAGTGCTGACGGCGCCTTTGACACTGCCCTGAGGGGAGTTACCCACATCGTCCACGCCGGGTCGCCAGTTCCATTCCCCACCTACGACCCTATCACGGAGGTATTCTAGCCCACGGTGAAGATCACGTCGGGTCTGCTCTCCTCCGCGCTCAAGGCACCTACTGTACAGCGCGTGATCATTACCTCGTCAATCGTGGCAAACCTCGGTTTCACACCCCCCCCCCCCCAACTCCTGTAACCGCCTCGACCCGCATCCCGCTACCCAGTCCCGTTCCGTCTACCTTCGGCGACGTCTTCGAGGGGTACATAACGGGCAAGATAGTCGAGCTGCACAACACGGACGAATTCGTCAAGACGGGCAACCCGCACTTCACCGTCTCGCACGTGATTCCCGGCTACGTCTTCGGCCGCAACGAGCTCGCGCTCGACGCCGCCATGATGCAGACGCAGAACAGCTCGAACAACTTCCTGATGATGGGGATGGTCGGGGGGGGAGATGCCGTTCCCCATCCACGGCGGCTTCGTGCACATCGACGACCTGGCAGACCTGCACCTCCGCGTTCTCTTCCTCGAGCCCAAGGCGGGCGAGATCGAAGATTTTGGCGTCGCGACGAAGGTGGACTACGGGTCGATATTCGACCTCGTCGAGAAGACGTTCCCTAAGGCCGTCGAGGCCGGGGTCTTCAAAAGGGGTAAGGTGCCCACGTTGCCCGTCAACTACGAGTCGAGCGATGTGGAGAAGCTGCTGGGCAGGAAGTTGAAAACCTTTGACAGCGCGGTGGTGGATGTTGCGAGCCAGTATCTTGAGAAGCTGGGGAAGGATAAGGCCTGAAATATTGGATGCGAAAGTAGTGGTTCATTGAGTAGCAAGGACTGATCAGGCCTGAGTAAAGCGGCAAGAAATGATGCGAAGGATAGGGGTTGGCGAGGGCAACTTTTGGGTGATGCAACAGAACTGAATCCATTATCATTGTAACAAAGAGTCATGGATGCTTAACATGGCAGAACAATACCCATTGTCTAAAAAAGCTAGACAATGGTACTTAAGGAGAAAGACCTACTTTCCATCTAGATAGTAATAGGGGTTTGGTTTCTCCTTAAAAATCCGACATATCCCACTAAGGTTGATCGGCATCTTTAAATCGAGTCGCCATGGAAAATTTCGACATCAAAGTAATTAGTTATGATGGCGAGGACATCCAGCCAGAGATAAGGGCTGACAATGAAGGCTGGTCAACAGCAGTGGATGATCTAGAAATCCGCAAATTCGAAGGTCGCCGGACTCATGTTCCCCAGCCTCTCTCCATTCACGATGCCATCGTAGTCGAGGAATTAAGTTTTCTACACAGAATTACGATGAACCTTCTCCATCCAGGGTTTGACTGCGGACTTGGTTGCTTCGGTAATCTGTCTAAGATAGTTGAAACCAATAAGGAGGAGTATGACGATTTGTACTGGTTCGATTTCTTTGAAATAACCACTGCGAAAGAACTTTTCGACGGGGATCAAGTTTGGACTAGCGACGATGATTGGATTCGCTTCGTGCGGTCGGTGCAGAAGAGCGAAGAACAAAAGACTGAAGAAGAGTTGATCAAGTTCCACGCTGTTCAACCGGAAAGCTCGGAAAATATTGAATTTGTCCACGTCCGACCTGGCACTTTAGATGCAGACAAATTCCTCGCAGAGCTTGATGACATGGAATTAGCTCTCTTAGGTGAGGCACGAACTATCTCAACTTCGATTGAATATCCTAGATGGGTACTCCGGAGCTTTAGAGATTGGATAGAAGAGGCCGATTTTATTGAAGCTAACGTAAGCACGCCTAGCGGGACGCGATACTACACTACCTGAGATTCTATTAAATGAAGGTAGGTACCTAGGTACTGAAGTAATCTAAAATATGGGCGGTAAGAATGGCATGTTAGAATTCTTACTGGACGTGCCGCGGTTTTCAACTTCCTGTAAATATATCTAGGTTAGGTAAGTATCCATGATCATGATTTATCACAAATTTACCTTAGAGACGTATGTGAAAATATTATTATTCCATAATTTAATGTCATTTTAACGTCTTAGCAGAACAGACAAGTAGTTATTTCTTGTTGCGCTTATGGGCAGTTAACTATTAGCAGTGCGGCCCCGCTGTAGTGATAGTGATGGCGGTAGCAGTTGCCCCGCAACATTCATTTTTACCCCTCCAATATCGAAGGGGATATTTCATCTAATAAGGAGTAACGCGCTATGGGTAACAAAATAGAAGTGAGGGCGGAAATACTTACCTACCTAGGCAGGTATATTGTAAACATAACTGCAATGCGAAGCTTGCCTAATTGAAAGCAGGAGGGGAATTGATTCTTCTCCGTTTGTAAATATGTACAGAGCCGACATAAGCGAGTAGTCTGCTAGAGCTGCTAAACCTTACAAATACAGTTGTAGGTAGGTATATATATGGTGTTGTGTTTCTGAAACTCCGTAAATGCGACACCGATCCGAGACGCACCTGTTGACTTAAGCCATTCCTACATGTAGCCTCGTCTATCATGTTGTTCTGCCTCTATTTCCGCGCCCGCGCCCTCTGGAACTAGCACTGGGACCCCCTTCTGTAGCAGTGCTACCGCTGCCGGGGGCCCCACCACTACGACGATTACTGTTTCCTCCCCCTTTTGATTTGTTACCGCGATTACTTCTTCGCCCACCACTGGGATCTTTTTTCTTTTCTTTACTCTCTTCACGCGCGGTTCGCCTCGTTTCCTCTTCTTGCATGCGTCGGCTTTCTTGGTCCCACCATTCCTGGAAAGCTTGCTCTTGTTGAATTTCCTGTAAGCTACGTTTGGCGACTGCTTCGCGCACAACTTCCTGCTCACGTTTCTGCTCGCCAATTATATCAGCTAGACCAAGACCTAACTCCTGCTCTGGCTTGGGTGTTCGTTTAATGTAAGACTTCGAATGTGGAGTTAGCTGCTGCGATTTGGACTGAGTAGCCGCGGACGCCTGTGTGCTACTATTGGTTCTCTGGCCTGAAAATCTGGTGTCCGGAGATGCTGTACGTCGTGGTATCGATTTCCCAGAAGAAGTCTCAGCAGAAAGAAGTGGGTTTGGTTTTGGGAGGCCCGCTGGTGGGCCCGCTGGAGAATCAAAAGACTCCGACAAGGACGTCTTCGAAGGTAGTGGTGTCTTTTGCCAAGGAGATTCCTTATCCTCTCCGACCTTTGTCCACGGTGACTGCTGAGATTGGGGTTCTTGTCGGGCTACTTGCTCTGCTTGCTGTTGTTGCAGTTGCCTTTTTCTCTCTTTTTGAGATATCTTTTGTGATGTGGTTTTGCTACCTGGCTCCTTTCTCTCGGCTGCCAAGCCTGCAGAAAGTGCTGATTGGATGGGTCGAGACTCAGCCAGTACCTCGCTGAGGTCTAAACGTGAGGTTGGGAGCGTTGAAGGTCCCCATGGGTTGCCTCCCGATGGAACGCGCTTTGTGGTAAGGTCAGTGTGTGATTTAGTGGAGGCGAGACCCGACTGCGATGTTGATATCGGGGGAGTAGCGACCGGAGAAACAGAATCCTTAACAACTTTCCCCTTAGAATCTCGCCAAGGACTAGCAAGTGTAGGTAATTGGTCTAAGTCGTTTCGTTCGCTAGACTGTAGTGGCCGGGGGCTAGGAGAAACGGGACTTGTCGCACTGCGGGATTCTTCTTCGTCCATAGCAAAGATAAGGTCTGCATGCGAATCTCTAGGTCGAAGTTCGGGCGTGAAGGGCTCATTTTGCACCGGCTTTGATATTCTCCTAGTCCGATCTGGCATTGAAGAGATACCGAGTGATTCGTCCAAACTCCCAACACGTGTTTTCAGCGAAGATGACAACTTCTTTTCGTCATCTCTCTGGGCGATCCTAAAAGCCATTTCTCTTACTCGTCTCTGCCTCTCATCGTCAATATCTTGAGCTAATTGGGGGTTACGCTCATTGAGAATTAAATCAGCTCTCCCACTTCGCGCAAAGGGACATCTGGCTAATTGATTGTCCCTAATAACTTCGTCAAGTTCTACCAGAAGGTCATCGTCAAGGTCATCAAGTAGACTACACGTGTGTTAGCATAGTCATTCACCTATCCCGTAGCATTACCACAATAAGCCTTGTAAATGCCATGGCAACTCCACAGAGTAAATGAAGTTTGTACATCTAGACTCAGGGGAATATTACTAAATGTCATGGCCCATTAAAATGACTTACTGATTTTCAAGCATTGATTCCATTTGCAGGCAGATATATTCTAACCCCTTATCTTTGAATTCAGTCACAGAACAGGGACTGATAGCGTTAAGCAAATTTGAAATATTCCGTGTAGTAACTAGTCAAGTTAGAGATGACATCTAGGTGGTATAGACACGGTAGCAACTTACCGAAACGGCCAATAACCTTCTGGCATATTTGCGATAAGCGATCTAGCATGAGCTCGTTGGCAATGCTCATAACATCCATGACTAACTCAGAGAACTCGTCGATATTCTCTGAAACTACGTCGTCGAAAAGCTCTTCACCAATATCGGCGTACAGGTGTTGAAGTACGTAATGGAACGACACCGGATTCATGTGTTTCATATCAATCTTGATACGGTCGGAATCTTTTAATGCTGCACGGCGACTCTCCAACCAGAATCCACGGGAACGGCCGTTGAACAAGCCTTTGAACCAAGGACATCTTTGACAAAGCATGGTACTATGAATGGGGATTTCGTCACCATCTAATTCCAAAACGGCGTCACCATCTTCAAAGAAGGCCGGATCCTCGATGGCTTTCCTAAAGTCAATAATCATAGAGCGTGGCGGTGAGCTCTGGATTCTGACAGCAGTTTCCAGGAGGGACATGCCAAGCTTGGTAGCTAGTTTCATGAGTTCTGTGCGGATTTGACGATATCTATATGCCAGAGGTTTAGATTGTCGTGTAAAGTTCCAAGCGGGGATAACCCTATCACGGTACATGTAGACGACGAGATTCATCAGAGATATTAAGTCGACACTGCCGGTAAGCTCCACAACCGACATGCTATTATGTTCGCTAATGCTGAGGAGGTCCGCAACCTCGTACTTTCCGGTTTCCCTAAATCGTTGTAGCCCGACTCGAAGTAATGGACTTCTCGCTGACAAAAGCCAAGAGTGTATAGGAATTGCAAGCTCTGGGTAGGCAGCAGAACGAATAACGGCGTCGAGATTTTGATGTTGGAAATGCCAATTCTGAAGGTGTGTTCGAAGATCTTCCTCAAGATCAGTCGATGTTAGTACTTCGTATGCTAGTGTGTCTACTCGACCTTTTAGCACCTCTGGATCATGGAATTTCCAAGTATCCTTATTTTCTCTCGCTTTATGGTTAGAGGCTTTGAACCCCGAGAAGGGAAATAGAGGGGCTATATCTTGCCATAATGTTGGCTCGTCAATCTCGATTTGTTCCCGTGTCACATCGCAGTCCTTTCGGATCGCGGCATACGCACCGAACGCAGAGCTTCTGACAGCAACAATGTCGGTAATATAGGGGACTCGTTGAAATTTGAAATCCTTGCGCTTAGAGTCTATTATCGTAGGTACCTTAGTATCTTTAGCTTTTATTCGCTTGACGCGGCGCCAAACTGCCCCTGATTGGGTAGAGAGCATGACAGAACCGTTCTCCCCAACAGTGACAGATTTGACGCCGTCTTTTCTGGAGCTCCAGATACACTGCGGTGTTGTCACAGCATCCTTGATCTTAGACGGGTTGGTTGTAGACGTAGCAGGCTGGTTGCCATCGGATTTATGGTTGACCAACATTGTGAATAGGTCGCCATTTCCCATGACCGCGGCTATTGTTTCTCCGCCAGAGGTGATGTGATGTATTTCACGACGACTAGGGTCGTAACGGGAAGACGTAGAAAGCTGTACAGAGCGCTGGAGCGGTGAGCTCGTGAAAGGGTCGTATGTAGGGAATTTAATCATGTTGTAACCATAGCTTGTGAAGACGCAGACAGTGTGGTCCTCAAATAAGCAAGATGTCGCCTTCTCGACGGCTGATACTGTAACGATTGAAGAGTGATTGGATAGCAGGGTCGCGGCAACTTTCCTAGGTATAGTTTGAACCTCCAGGGACCTTGAATCCGCATCCATTAAGGCAAGTTGGCCGACATTTTTACCCCAGCAGAATAAGGAAGAGCCCGTATGTGCCACCGAATGAATAGCAGAAGCTGCTGCTCCAAGTATGATTTCCTTCTTCAGTGGGCCAAATACCTGTCGAGGAATCAAGCTCATCGGTTCCTCGTCGGGTTTCGTAGGTGGGGGTAAGGCGAACCCAAGTTGAGAATAGGTATTCAACCCCCAAGTCCAAAGTTCTCCTGTACTTGTTACGGCCATCGAATGATTTTGACCGAGGGATATCTGAACAACTTTCCTATCCGACAAACCACCTTGAACAGGCATGAAATTGAATCTAGTATTCTCATCACCGAGACCTAAACGACCTCCACGCCCAATACCGCAGATATATAGATTAGATATCGGGTCGGTTGTGAGGACAGCACTATGCAGCTTAGAGAGTGCGATGTCTTGAATCATCAAGGCACGGTTTTGGATCAAAGAGGGCACTTCTAATAGATCACGAGATATGAAATCATCCATATTCAGTTGATGCTTCTTCTCCTCAAGGCATTGGTCGTAGAAGTATTGGATTAAGTGATCTGGTCGCTTCAGATAGATGCGCTCAGGGAATTGTCGGTCATCCTCGTCACCAAGACCCAGGGTAAGGTTGTTATTGCTGCCAAACGTGAACACTTCTTCGCCAAGGCCGGCATATCTACTATGGTGTCTAAGAAGCACATTAGCGTGATACTACTTGAGTCTGACCAGCTCGCGTCTAACCTGACGTCGTCACCACTTGAACCCTCATCAGTATCTGACCTATCATCTTCCAAGCTTGCACGGTCTTCCGAAACCTTCAAAGTCCGTAGGGCAATAGTCGCATTGTAAACATCGAAGGGGCTGTTTCCTTCATGGTCCTTCGTCTTGATCAACTGACCAACTCTTGTTACATTGGCACTGCCGAGTGAGCTTGTCAGGTCCTTACGTTCTTTTTCTAGGAGCAATCGCGCGATTGAAATATTTCCATTGTAGAGTGCCCTATGTAAGGCATTCCATCCACTCTCGTAGTCTTGAGCATATATATCGATCGCAGGATGGTCGAGAAGGGCCTCGACGAAGGAGGCGGCATTCGAGGAGGTAGACGAAGCAGCTCGGAGGAGAATAGTCAGACCCGAATGATCGCGACTATTGATCTCACCCTTTCCAAGACTATTCGCAGCAGTCCTAGGCGCGGCGATACCAGCACCAAAACCGGAAGCCTTGCGCGACTTGGTGGCTCGTGGAGAGCTTCCGAATGCGCCGGGACTACCTATTATCGTACCGGGACTCTTAGATAGATTCTGGGAATAGCCGACCGGGGCCAGCAGCCGACGAAATTTGTCGACGTCATTTTCCCAATAATATTTCCAAAGTAGATGACTCATGTGTGTGTGATATGGCGTCGTTCAAAGCACTTCAAACTGCACCTCGCTGTGAGTCTCGAAGGATCACGGCCTGTTTAAAGGTGCTATTGGAAGCGCTTCGACTTGACAGAAGATTGGGGGGGATTATCCCACTACGTTCGCCGTATAGCTAGGGGCTCGCGATTATGACGGTGTGTACGATAGTTTTCCCCTTAGGAGCAGCCGTTACGAAAGGTTACAGAGAAGTAGATAGGTGGGTGGGTTGCTTTCGCTTCGACCGATTTACGAACTCGTCAGGGAACGTTCTGGATAGATAATATGAAGATGTATTGGTGGATAGTACACGTCGTTGATTGACGAGTTGGATTGGTTCGATCGTGGCTACGGAGGGGTCCGCGGCGATACGTTCTATTGGAAGGTTGAAATGTCGGGATTTATCGATTGTGAGACTTGCTTGTAGTGCAACTTGTCAAATATTCGGTAAAGAATCAGCGATGAGACTTATTGGGAGTTATCGTAAACGAAAATTGAGTGAAAGAAGGTACAGGAGATAGGCAATAGGCAATAAGGCAAGATGGCAGCTACAATCTGAGCTGCTGGGGTTTGTGCGCATCCCGAGCCCCGCGACGCTAAAGTAAAAGCCGGGTCATCGGAATAGTCTATTTCGACCAATCGCAGTTCATTTCGAAAGAGCATGGCAAATCCTCAGGGCATCGTCATTGCTGTATATAGAAAATACATACCTACAAAACTATAGATTACGAGTATAGTCTTTGAGATTCGATCTTAGTATAAAGATTATACTAGGTAACCATCTAAGGTACATAGGTATGTAAGTACGGATATATCATGATCAATACATATATACCTATGTAGCTATGTAGGTAGGTAGGTAGTGTTCGTAGGCCGACTACCTACCTACCTATAGAAGCCATCGTTCGCGCTTCTGCAAGGCATTCAGTGCTGTGGAGTTTCCCCACGAGATCCCCTGCCCAGCTTGCAGTTCGCACCCTACCTTGATCCTCGTTGCATTAGGCATAGTTAAAGGTAGGTAGGCATTGAAGAATAAGCAATACCTGCGGCGAGTCTCAGCTAGGCCGTAGGGCTACGAATAGGAACCCACGCCGAAAGATCAGCATTAGATACCTTAGGTCATTCTCAAAACATAACATTTTAGCTTATACATACAAATATCTTTAACACGTTGACGCCAAAGAGTTTATATGCCCAATATTTTGTCATCATAGCTCTCCTTACCTAGATGGTTAACGGAACCAATAAAAACTATATAATACCTAATTAAACTATTTAATGGGATAGCTTAATGGAAGCAACAAGACTAGCAATTATAAAACCAACAGTATTTGCTGTCTTCAAGCACCTATTATTATCTATGTATTTTTTTGAGTTGAGGCGGAAATGTATGTGCTTTACGTAGGTAGTTCAAGAGTCATGTCCCCAATCCTTACCAGGTAAGTACTGTAAGCAGATCTTAGGTCTTATGCTCTTCGCCACGTTTATTAGGTTACACTGCATAGAGAGGCTTGATGATATAAATGTAGAAAAAAATGAATCAACTCATACTTTATCCTCTTTGCTGTCTTTGATTCTATAAGTGAGAAAGGTTCAATCAATTTTTACCTATCCTTTAAAGAGCTTAGTGAGTACAGGTACGTAATAATAATGGGTAAAGGATTACTTAACCGGGCAGACCGGTTTAATAGTGGCCTGTGCACCTCGGGATTGCGTTTTGTGTATTGTGGGGTCCCCTGAACTTCCCTAGATAACTCCGATCCGGCGGGCAGTCGTGGGGCACGAGAGCGCTAGCGTTGATTCTCTATGTATGCGCTGCCATCGCAAATTATAATTCGATCTTCTTTCTTAAAATTTATTAACCGTCAGTAACCGCAGGTATGTATTCGCCGAACATTTAAATATTGTATTCTACCTTCAATTGAGTTCTAACAAAAGACATCATTATCGTCTTCTATAGGTTAAAATTCGCCCAAGATGTCGCAGGATAAGCCATTACCGTTCATGTACACCTTCGCCGCAGGTCAGTCGCATCATAACTCTCTCTCATCATGAGGGCTGGGACGTGTGGACTAACAACTTATATTAGGTGCCGTTGCTGGCATTTCGGAGGTAAGCGACGAACATATATTCATCGCGCAAGTATATATATACTAATGTTACATTTCTATTAGATTCTGACCATGTATGACACCCGCTTCAGTCTGTCGCGTGCGCATAGTTGACATGGACTAGGTATCCTCTCGATGTTGTGAAAACCCGAGTGTGAGCAGCAATTCGATCCGACCGTTAGAGTCGTCTAAGCTTACGATAAGGTAGACAACTTCAAACGGGTAAAGGAACTGGCGCAGATTCTTATAATGGTATGCTGGACTGCTTCCAGAAGATCATTCGGAATGAAGGGTATGATAGCCTCCTAGAATAAGGAACCTCAGGCTTATTTAAAGCGCAGGTTCTCGAGATTATACAGAGGTATCACCGCCCCCATTTTGATGGAAGCCCCAAAGCGTGCCACCAAGTTCGCCGCCAACGACGAGTGGGGAAAGTTCTATCGCAAAGCCTTCGGCGCCGAGAAGATGAACCAGTCGCTCTCCATTTTAACTGGCGCATCTGCCGGAGCTACTGAGACTTTTGTCGTTGTGCCTTTCGAGTTGGTCAAGATTAGACTGCAAGACAAGGCCTCAGCTGGCAAATACACCGGCATGATTGATGTAGTGGCAAAAACTATCAAGAATGAAGGCATTCTTGCCATGTATAATGGCCTCGAGAGTACGATGTGGAGGCACGTGCTCTGGAATGCTGGTTACTTCGGCTGTATTTTCCAGGTCAAGGAACTCTTGCCAAAGGCTGAGACCAAAAAAGGCGAGATTCTGAACGGTCTTATCTCGGGCTCTGTTGGCGGCACCGTCGGTACGATAATTAACACGCCAATGGACGTGGTCAAGTCGCGTATCCAAAACAGCCCCAAGGTCGTCGGACAAGTGCCTAAGTACAACTGGGCTTGGCCTGCTTGCGCAACCGTGATGAGGGAAGAAGGCTTTGGTGCTCTGTATAAGGGTTTCCTGCCCAAGGTCCTTAGACTCGGGCCGGGTGGAGGTATTCTTCTGGTCGTTTTCACAGGCATGATGGTATGATTTCAAAATTTGCTATTCCCCCATTTTCCCCAAATGAACTAATCGCTAACACCATCTACCAATAGGACTTCTTCCGATCAATGAAGGGAATATAGACCTCTCTATCTTCTTGGTAGATAATTCCTGCGATACCTTCTATCTTGTTAGCGGCTTGTACATTGCCTACGGTAGATACGTCTATAGAGAACCTTGAACAGATACCTTTGACACGTGCTTTCCCCCGATGTCATGGCCACCACGCCTTGCTATTGCCCCTGGGACATCGCCGCATCGATACTACCCTATGAAAGATCGCTCTTACTCTATGAGAGCTTGAGGGCTGTGAATATGATCTCGGGTAGGTACACTTGATGTCAATGTATCCTCAACTGAACCCCTGGATATTACTTCTCACCGATGAAGCAATATCTCGGCCAGGGTCTGTTATTCTTGAAAGTCAATATCCCACTACCTCTCCTTTTCCGCAGGTATTTCAAGACTGTTGAAGATTCCACTCTGGTATTCAAGAGCCATAAGTCTTGTTCTCACCGCAATATCAACCTTCGACACTCTTCCTCGAGAGAGTTATTCTCGCCTCGATTCTAATCAAACTGCTTCTTCTGCATGGGTTATTTACTATCCTCATCTCATCAGTGCTTTTTGCTACAATTCCAGCCTTCCAGTACGTTTTCTACCGATTTCCATATCATCCCTACCTACATATCCAACCTTTCGAACCTGCCTTCCCTAGATAACCAACTTCATAGCCTGACCCCTGACCCGACGTTACTTATCACGACTTCCTCAACCCGATCGCTTCCACCAAATACTTATCACTTCTAAGCATCTATCCCTTCAATCCCTCCAATCCAATCTGTTCTACCTTTTTATCACCACTCACATACGAATTTCTTTCGAAGCACTATCAAGATATTCCGAATCAACTCTACGAGCACTCACCCAAAACCAATTCATACGGGAGCTTGGTGATCACTTCACTTTCTATCATCTTTCTACAGCTAATCTACCTCAGCCACTCACGCAACTAACCACCCATCCAACTACATCTGGTAACTCAATTTACACACCTTTACAGATGTGAATCGCGGCAAACCATCTACTTCAGGGTCATGGTCAGCAGCTCGGTAAGTTGCATATACTAGAGCTCCCTCGTCATTTCCCGATTTTCATATTCTCTGCCCTGAACTCTCACCTTAATCATCTATTCATATCGCGAACTACATTCTTCTTCCCAATACCAGAGTTGGCAGGTCCTTTCCTTTGAGATTACTAGTCAATGTCTTCACATATTCTCTCTTCTACTCAATTTCCTTTCAATTTACACCAAAATCTGATTATCTTGACTTCGACGTCTTCATCGTGTTACAAATGCGTTTTAATTATCGAAATATTCGAGCATACTACGCGATCATACCACGATCGTAACCCCAATTTCAACACCAAACCTCCAATCTATTTCACATACCTTTCTATTCACTCTTACATGTTACCTTCCTCTATGAATGACGTTTGCGATTTACCAACTAACATAAATCGGGGGAAAGCGTTAACACCAACCAATTACCCCGAGTTCTAGAGGAATGGGAATGTTCACCAGTAACTTAACTTGCGACTTCCCTTCATTTTTCAGTATCTAAACATCTACCTCCAACCTTATCCGACCTATTTCTAGATCACCGATAATCTCTATCAAGATGTCTCCCCCCGACTGCGACAGCAGCGACTGCGACTTGAGTGTTGTGGAGTTGATTGAGGAGTTAACTGAACTCATCCATGAACAGGTTAGGGAAGAACCTAACGTCGATGAAAATGACGAGGGAGACGACCATGACAATGACAAGTACAGTAAGTTGCTATCCCATTACGTGAGAAATCCCCTGCTAATATTTCTTTTAGATAACGGGTCTCCTGATATCCCGAGACTCATAAACAACATGCTAATTCTCACCAATTACAACGAGGATGCCGCCGGTTGTAACTACAACATACTCAAAGAGAAGTATGATGACCAGTTGAAAATCATCAACGCCTATGGAGAGTCGATCAAGGAGAACGTGAAGATGATAAGATCTTTAAAGAAGCGAACTACTAGTCGGATACGTGAACTCGAGAAAGATTGCAAGCGCTTAGAAGACCGACTGAAGGGGATCAGTGAACCTCCCGAGGTAAATATTATTTAATTCATATTCGTGTCACGATTTACTAACGTCCATGTATAGCCGTGGAGTCATATGCTCAGGGTGTTCCTTCGCGGCGAAGAAGACAACTACGCCAAGGTCTATCGCTCGAGTTGCAAGCAAGAGAATATGTCACAGAAACTGACCGTGTTTCATCCGGACTTCAATCTGCAAGCCGAGAAAATCCCCGAGGACAGACTTCTACTTCGCCGTAGACGAGCACAGGGAAAACATGACAGAGCCCCGCATGACTACTTATTCAACCGTAGGTTCTTAAGTATCGTTCTGCCTTACGTCGTCACCAGCCTTCAACCAGTTTCCCACCGCTTGTTAGGACAGCCTCGGTTTCCATTCGAGCGACTTCCCGTTGAGATTCAAGTGAAGATATTCTCGCGCGTCTTCGTCAAATGTCATCTCATCCATTGCCTCTCTCGGCTCGACCCTGAAAACCCACCTCTCCCAGAAGACTTCCCTGAGGAGGATGTAGATGGTGAGAGTCAGTTACCAACGGGATTCCATTTCGGTACGTCGCCATGTCAAATCGCACTAGCGCACAGACCTAACGACGTACTTGGTCCTTTATTAGTCTGCAAGCGTTGGTTCTTCATCGGTGTTCACGCTTTCTACGGGGCGAATACCTTTGCCTTCAGTTCACTTGGCGAATGGCATCGTTTCTGTAACGGCATTGGCAAAGAACGCGTTCAGAGACTTGCGAATGTCGAGCTAATGTGGCATGGTTCTCTGATGCGCAGGCATGAAACACGAATATCACGTCGTTCTCTCGGTCTATCTTGGCTCACCAAGACTAGACGCCTTCGGACGTTAGTGGTTCACATCCAAGAGTCGGCAGAAGATAGGACGAGGCGCAAGTATGAGAGGCCAGAGCTAGAAGATGCTGAGCATTCAGACCAGGATAAAGGCGATGAAGACACTTGCCGACCCTCAGATGTGCCATTCAACCCAGTCAGTATGCTGTTTGAGGAAACTACAGATCAGCCCAACAGACGCAACCTCCGATCAATGCGGACAGTCCAAGGGGTAGATTACATTTATCAACTCCGTGGCATGAAATCGATTCGGTTTAAGGAGTATAAAGGTCCTGAACACCGACAGCCGATTTTGGACACTTCGTTCATCGACGATCTAGAAAAGGTCGTGACTTTACCGAAGCGCCCAGACCTCGCGTTGAAGAGCAAGCTCCAAAATTTAACGGCGCTAACAGGCCTGAAGGATTGGATTCCATCTGAAAAGGATATGACAATTATCGAGACCTTCTACGACGAGTCACCAAATGTGGATTGGGTGTATGATTCTGAGGCGTCTGATGATGAAGTCTTTAGTTTTAGCGAAGTTGATTCAGAAGAGGAGGAGGATGTCGAGAGTAATCACAGCGGCCATTCTAATCCCGACAGAGACTACAGTAGTAACACCGAACTATTATCAGATGCTGAAGATGCCATGCCCCATAAGACCGCAGCAATTCCTATCATACCAGTCAATCACCCTCAACAATTTAGGGAGCATGGACAAGAGCATGATGATGCAGCTAGTGAAAGGGAGAATGCGGATGACGATAGATCAAGTGGCCTATTTGTGAGCTCGCGCTCTGGATCCGCCATAGACCCATTAGATAGAATGGACGTGGATAAAGATCACTCCTTTGGAGATGCTGAAATAGATGCGCTAGGTGAGAACTTAGACGACAACCTATTCATTGTTTCAGGTTCTGGTTCTGGCTCTGCTAGCGCTGGATCCTCACATCAGAACGCAATCGATCTCACAGAAGAAGACGACGACACGGACGGACTCTTCGTTCGTTCTCGCTCATCAAGCATACGAATCAAGAATGAGGACAGTGATGACCAAGCCCAAAATCAAATTATTGATCTAACTATGTTGGAGGATAGCGACGATGATGGGCAAGACAACAGTTGGGACTATGAATCTGACAATGATAGATTCGTGAAGGAGGAGACGCCTCCTAGCGGCGAGGAAGACGACGAAGACGAAGACGACGAGCCTCCTGACGAGAATCTATCTTCTTCCAATCGCATCCCTAGCCCTTCATCTAAACGGCTAAGTGAGGATCGCCATTCTGGCGACGACGAAGAACCCCAACCGAAGCGCCGAAGGCTTTTGTGTGTTGATGCCGCACAAAACATTAAGTCGCTTAAATGATCTCGATCTCAGAATCGATGCCACCAGGAATAACCAAAGGTGACTAGATCTACTACTTAAGATGGAGTACACTGCAGCCTCTTCATTTGCCTATGCTGCTAAGGTGATGGTTTGCAAAAGTCAAGACACTAAGCTTTATCTATCACTCGCATTTTACACATTAGCTGTCAGCGAACAGAAACAGTCTGGCTTGTCCGTTGACCTTTCACAAGATTACGCAGACCTAGCAGTAGACTCAGTTTCATGAAACCGAAATTACGCTCTAAATTTCTATCAAATCTACGAACAACTGAATGATATACTTTCGCACTTCTTCTAGGCCGCATTCTTCTACGCAATATACCTAAGGGCATCGTCTACATCTCTAGCTATCTTACATACATTGCTAAAGTATTTATCGCATATTCGCAAAATCTCAAGCCGCTACAAAAATGAAGAAAATAGAAAGGGGGACTGGCAATTTGAGCAGGTCATAGATTGCAGTGATTTCAGGGAGGTTTAGGTCGGGGAAGGGTTAGTGATGGGCACTGGCAAAGGATTTCGCGAAGATTTTTGCTATTCTGGTATGGGAAAAGGAGCTTAAAACAATGCTGTTGATTTTTAAACGACAATTGCATATCTTCTAGAATTAGCTTTGGAAGACACAATCGATGATTTCTCTCAAAATCGTAATTCTCGTGGTCTCTATGATTCGCTAACGTGGTATCTAGCTTTAATCAAACACGACCTTGCGTCCCTGGAACTCAACCTTCTGATTTCCTTCCTTGGCCTTCTTAGCCGCAGCCCAACTGGGATGCAAGGGTCCCGTATCGTCTCTCTTCGGGGGAATCTTAGGCTTTGGTTTATCCTCTGCGGGCTGTCGCTCTTCGGCCCGTCTGCTTGCACTCCCACCTCCACCTCCACTTCCGCCATGCATCTGCCTTAAGCGTTCGGGGTGGACATTGTTGCTCTCGAACGGGTTGTGGATGCCCTTCTTCCAGGGCTTGTTCGAACCGTCGTCGTCCCCTACGGCGCCTCGCCTCATATCCCAGCCCTGGTCCCTCCCCTTGTCCTGCTGTTTCTGCAGGTGCTTCGCCTGCTCCTTGTACTTCTTCTCCCAGATGGCCTGGCGCGCGCGCTGACCCCGCCGGTTCTTCCGCGCGGGCTCGACGTCGATGTCGGAGGCTTCGGACTCGGAACCCGAAATGTAGCCCCCCATCAGCGAGGGCAGGAAGGCCGAGTAATCGGTCGAGATGGGGCCTGACCTTGCGGTCTTGGTTTTCTTGGACGGTGGGGGAGAGGCGGGTGCGGAGCTTTCGCTGTCTGACACGTCGAGGTCTTCATCTTTGTCTTCTGACTCGGAAGAGCCGGCTGATGAGATGGACATATCGTCGGCGGCCGTTGGTTTGCGAACTGATCGTGACTTGCTATCCGCTGCAAGTTCATCTTCGCTTGCTCCGTCTTCGTCGGATTCGTTCTCGTCGCTAGAGGAGCCTGCGACGAAGGCGTCGTACCGCGACCAAACCTTTTCTTCGGCATCGCTGTCTGAGAAACCCTCAAACGGTTCGTCATCCTCTGGCGTAGGCCCATCCCCCTCGTCGTTGTCAAGCTCATGTTCCTCATTCACAATGCTATCTCGTTTCCTCTTCAACAGTACCGGCTCGGGCTCCTCTTCTCCCAGCTCTTCCTGCCCCTCACCCCCATCCTCATCCTCATCCTCATCCGCTTCTTTTTTGTTTCGGCCAACCGCCCTGGCACCAGTATCCCTATCGTCGGCCTGTTCTTCCTTCTCCTTCTTGCCCTTCCCGCCCTTCCCGCCCTTCTTCATCCTATCCGGCATCAGCACCCTTAGCGCCATACACGTGCCCATAATAGCCTCCTCGATGACGTCGCGGATCTGCTTGCGGTTGCACAGCGCGCTCGTCACGTTGTGCAGCGCGGCCTTCTCCTCGTCGGACAGGCCGTCGGGCTTCGCCACGGGCCGGACGAGGTCGGCGGGCAGCCGGGGCGACTCGGCCACGCCCTTGATCTTCAGGAGCGACGAGCACAGGTGCGCGTGCGCGGCCTGCTGGAGGTCGAGACTCTGCGGTTTCGCGTGTTAGCTTGGCCTCCGGCACGTCTTACGGTCTTGAATTCCTTGATCTGTGTGTCTCTCTAAACAGATAGACAGGTAGATAGGTAGGTAGGGAAGGGGAAGGGGAATAGGTAATGCACACACCTTCAGCACAGCGACCTCCCTCTCAAGCCTCGCCGCCTTGTCGGGGGTGCCCTGGGCCTGGGCCTCGCGGATGCGCTTGCTTAGACGCTGGCGCTCGAAGCCCTTCGCCGTCTTCATTCCCCGCGCGAGCTCCTTGTGCCATTGCGTCAGCTTCTCCGAGAGTGTAGGCTCGTAGCTTCGTTTCCGTTTCGGCATCGCGGGTGGTCTGGGTTTGTTTGCGCTTAGTTTGCACAGGGGAAAGTTAAGAAATTGTGAAGTTAAAGAAATTTTTGGAGATGTTGATGGTTATTGTGATATATTGTTATATGTAGATATTTCATATATCGGGTGGATTACTAATATTACTAATATGCATGTATCCGTTTTATAGCTTCCGCCTATCAAAGCTTATGTCAGCATTATCACGCCTTCGAGACGAAGATCTCGTTAGCCCTCAAGTCCCTAATTGTTTACATACCTAACAAGGAAGGGAATTTTTTTATTTCGGTTCTAAATAGGAATGCCGGTCTTCTATCAGTAGTTCCCCGCTACACTCTCTTTAGAAAACCGATACCTTAGGTATAGGTAGGTATATAAGAAGATGTTAATTATATGATATATAAAGGGAGAGCTAAGGAATAGGACAACTTATTACCAAGACAATGTCTCGCTATACCCCCCAGGCTTGTAGCGGCATTCTTATCTTACTAGTGACTCGATCGATCTCCGAATATCGCGAGCTTGGGCTCCACTGAGGGGCATGTTGCTAGACCATACCTAGTCAACGCGATAATAGCCTACGGTACTTGCTGGGTAGTATTCAATTGATCGTAGCATCAGGTGGCCGCGTTAATGTCATCGTAAGTGGCTTCCAAGTTGTATAGAGGCTTTGTCATTCGAGATTCAACTATTATCGACCTACTAATTCGGACGTAGGAGCAGTTCCATGACTCATCCTCGCGAAGAGCGTTTAGTTGAGTGAAGGTTTTCGTGAATATCTACCTATATAAGTTGGATATAGGTACTGTTAAACTTAACCTAGTCTTATCGACTATATCGACATATACCTACTACCTAGAACCAGTTGAAATGGCAACCTCACAGACGATCCCGGCCGCACTAGGCGCGGAGAACTTGTTCAATGTCAAGACATTAGTTGCCGTCGTCACAGGCGGTGGTACAGGTGAGCTAACGCTAAAATCTATGATTTATAACTAAACTCTTTACTAAGACAACTATCAATCTCAGGAATTGGGCTCATGATAGCTAAGGCGCTTGCAGCCAACGGCGCTTCCAAGGTGTACATCCTAGGCAGACGTCTAGAAGTCCTGCAGAAAGCCGCAGCAGAGGCAGGTCCCAATGTGATCCCCATAACAGCCGATGTAACATCCAAAGAGTCCCTACAATCGGCAGTCGACCAAGTTAAACAGGAGGCCGGCTTCGTCAACCTGCTAGTCTGCAACTCAGGCATTGGCGGGCCGTACGGGATTCGACCCAAAAAGGAGACGACACTCGACGAGTTCGTTGAGGCTAACTTGTCTGTGCCTATCGAGGACTACACCAGCACATTCAACGTCAACACGAGCGCCGTCTGGTACACCACAATGTCTTTCCTGAAGCTCCTCGACGCCGGCAACAAGCAGGGCAACGTGGAGCAGACGAGCCACGTAATTGCCACAAGCAGCATTGGCGGTCTCAACAAGATAAACACCGGCGGGTTCGCGTACGGCCAGAGCAAGGCTGCTTGCATACACCTTATTAAGCACCTTAGCGTTGTCCTGCCGCAGTGGGATATCAGAGCTAATGTCATATGTCCCGGCCGTAAGTGCTCATACCTATCTTACTTGATAGGTTAGGAATGAAGAAAAGGATACTAGTTGAAGCTAACTCGCAAATAGTCTACCCGAGTGAGATGTCCGCTCCCATTATATCGCGAGGCGGCATCGGGAAAGACATGATACCGCTCGGGCGCGCTGGAGATGAGAAGGATTTAGGAGGTACTATTCTCTACTTGGCCTCTAGGGCAGGTGCTTATTGTAACGGTACCGTCATCGTGACCGATGGGGGAAGATTAACAACGTTCCCTTCCACATTTTAGGCCGCCTTAGAGCATGGTGGTTATATTTCGGCTGAGGACCACGGCGAAGCATTCAACCACTCGTCCAGGTATCTGCTTATGTGGATACAACTTCTAACTAAACTAGACTAGCATGAATACAATATCTTTTCAAGTAACATTAAATTAGACCTTAGATGTCGGCGCCAAGACGAGCGTTATAGCAGCATTAATCCGGTGGCCCGAGCCGATGGCAGTAGTTCCATCAAGCAGTACCCGAGGTAGCTAATTGCGGATTTGAGGTGGGCTACGGAGATATGGCATATTCATTAGCTCCATAACTTCTCCATATGGATCACTCTTTGTTGTTTCCAACGCTCCAAGGTAGACTGTAGTTGATAAGTGAGGCTTCCTACCATATTAGATTCCTCAGATATGAACCAGGGCGGTACGATACCCCTGTAGATAGCCTCCATCACACAGTAATATCTCGAACGAGAATATCACGATGATCCGACCATTTCAATAATAAGAATTCTAAAAGTATAGATATGCTAATGTAGTGTGGAAGATATAAACAGAGACATCTCAAGGTGGGTCAGGGGTAATTTAGCCACAAAGCCGGGAGATGGGATGTAGCCCTGAATCTTGATATATCCGCAACTAATCGTTTCTTACAATTTGTCAGCTAACATAATATCACGGCCATATATAAGTCAGCATCGGGTGCCCACTTGCCATAGATACAGGATAGATGTCGAGAGGTTGCACCGCCCCTGAACCTGTGGGTTTAGACTAGGTAATTAAGCCGCATCCCATTAGGGGAATAAGCGACGTTCTTAGCGGCCATCGTTTGAGCGTAGCATACGTCGATAACCATTCTAGGAATTCGTTCTACTAAGTTTCACCGACTCGGCATGGCTGTTTTCATGTCTCCATACATCTCAACTAACTGGAGATCTCTAGGGATTGGTTCGAATAGCTACAATGGCGGCCGAATGGGATCCTAACAAAGGCCTTGGCACGATTGTACTGGCCTATGATTCTTGCTGGCAGAACGTCCGCAACTCGGCGCAACTCAACAGCTACCTACATATCTACTCCTGAACAACTAGCAAATGACCCCAGTCGGGTTGAAACTTGCTACGTTAATTTTATCAAGTTGGTTATCTCCACCTTGAAAGTCAAAGCCCTCTATTTAGAAAAAAAGAAACCGGAAAGATCCGGCCGAGTTAACTCTTTTCATACAAAGACTCTTACGTATACATCCGAAGATACCGTAGATACTGCCATACCCACAGGACTTGAGGAAGAAAGTCGGCCCGACCGGTTAGAAAGTAGGAACTCACACGCTGGTGAGTATAGAACTGAAGAGGATGGCTATGTCCAAAGACAAAGGGTTAGGCGACGTTTGATATGATAACCGCCCACGAAAACCCCAGGGGCTTTTCCGGTGTCAAAAGGAGGTCCAATATGTGAATGCTACCTATCGCATGATAGCTGGGTTTTATTGCGGTCTCTCCTAGGCCGGTGGGAAGAGAGAAATATGAAAGGGCGCAACTAGAGTTGGAGTTTCGGCTCAAACAGACGCTCTGAACCTGTTATTCTTGTTGCGCGTTTAAAGCTACAAGTCGAATTGCGCGCCAATAGGAGAATGAACCAATGAAGAACCCGCCTAGTTGTGTATGGTCCGTCGCCTGCTTCTGTGCTCCATCCTCATATCAGACCAGTGGATATCTGGATATCCGGGCCGTTTCCGGAAACTTCGATATCTCTGAGAATCCGAGAACGCGATATACGGACGGCTCGGATCTAAATTAGAACAATTGGATTGAAACACAAATCGAATGGTCTTAAGGTTGCTCATGTGTACTCCGTTTGGGCTCCATTTCCTATGATTTCATTCTGCCAGGAACAGAATTTATCAATAGGACTTAGCCATATACTAGTAGCCTGGTTGGGCATACGTGTTTAAGTAGCTGCATGCTACGTTCGCGAGATTCGTCAAGCTCCATGGCCATAGGCGTATTACAGCGCAGATGTCGGTTGTTGCAAGCGAATTCTATAGAAGCTTGGCTTCTTAGAGGGAGGTGGATAACGAAAAATAATTGGAGTTTTAGGTTGGAGATCAGAAATCAGAAATGCAGGTATCCTTTTTGGGATACCTGCCTGTACATCCATGGATGTGTTGCGCCTATCAGATTTCATGCATTTTTAAGGCGAGAAGGAGCTCTAAGTAACCTGACGTCACCCTAACGATTGCATGATGCCTACCTGGGTAGCTCTTTCCCTAAGGATCCGACAGAAATATTATTCCTTCTCCTATATTCAATATCCGTCCAACAATTTCTTCGCATTATTTCAAAGCTTAAATTGTTCAGGTAAAGTAATGGTCTTTAAAAGACGACTTCCTCTAACAAGAGCTTCTCAATTTCAATGGAAATTTAGCACGTGCTTATCGATACAGTACCTCTCTATGCAACAGCTAGGCTAGTGCAATCCAGCTAGCCCTGCTAGTCCCACTTAGGTACTCTAGACCATGTAGGGACTTTACCCCGCAATGCGCCAACTTTCGGGACTAGCGACGAGGATATCACGGCATCAAGAGAGAAAGATGATATTTAATTACCAATATCGAGAAAGAAATCCAAGTTTTCTTTTCTTGTCGATAAAGAGAATTTCTCGAATCCGTCCGAAGTCACTAACATCAAGTGGAAATATAGGTCATAAATCCGAATCTTTACCCTTATCCACACGGACTTCCGCAAATACATAGGACTGATATCAGACCGCACTTTGAATGTTCCGGTTGAACGGGAAGGACAGTCTGGGCCAGTGTAGATCTCCAACTGATTGCCGAGATCCATCCAGCCATGTGCGTACATATGTCCGCGTACTATATACTCTAGCTACCTTGCTACTTATATGCGGTCCTCTTCAAGCTTGAATATACATACTCAAGTAACAGTCGCCCTTTAACAGATACGATACACAAAGAAGGCGTAAATGGCTTAATAAGACAATCTCGCCCGGAGTAAAGTTTGTATGTGATCATTATCAAGTGGAACTACTACTTACATGTAGATATATAAGTGGTATACTAAGTACCTGAAAGCAACACGTCGAGAACGCGTGTAGCACTGCTTGTCATCATACACTACACCATCTTAATTCTCATTCGATATCGAGATGATGAATGCTATGCGTAACCCCGCATTTGATCTTCTCGGTAGTCTGGAGTATCCAGGTGGTATATACATAGTAGATGTATTAGAAAGTATTTAAAGCCAATCACCAATGAGCACTCGGTTAGTCGAGGAAGGAAGAGAGGAGGCGATTGATATCTATTCGCCATGTGGTTGCCGCGCCTACACTAAGTAGTTCTTGCTCTTGCTATTGATCTCTTTACATAAGTGAGGGCATAAACTCGCTACTCTTTCCTCTTTTTCCTTTGACTTACCTTGCCTAACTTTATCTTCTTAATCAATTGTCTAGAGTTTTGTGATCAATCATCAATTAACCTCTTACCTTTTTCCATCTACAACCGAGGTCACACATCACCGTCACTTACCTCCATCACTTAACTCCCGGATCTAGACAGCTAAGCACTGCCTAGTTTGCTTTCCCGAGTTTTCTCCTTTGAATGTTAAAAGGTCAATATTTCTTTGCTTTAAACGATCGGTCTCTCCTACGTTTAAATCAATGCTTTGTTCTCCCGCCTCCTTACATCTCTCGAACCCCTGTATCCATACAGCCAGCCGCCCAGATTGATCGCGTGCGTTGGTTGATTTTGCAAACTCCATCATTTTTGTTCCATTGGTCTTCTTTCGTTAAACTTGATAAGTTTGTTTGCTTCTCATCTCGTTTGTTACGGAATATTCCTTCTGCTGACATCATCTTGCTTTTCCCTGGCGCAGCATCCTATATACAAGCGAGCTTGTTGAGCTCAACCTGGCAATCCTGCCGGTCTCGGTGAGCTTACATCGATCCAGGGCTGAGGGCTGCCATCCAGCTGTCTAGTTGGGGAGAACAGAAACCCATGTCCGGTTGATCTACTGAGACATTGTCGCATAAGTTGGTTACCCCCAATTTCGTTGATCTATTATTGTCAACCACTCGATATACATCCAGCCATTTCTCAACTGTTTGGTCACCGCTATCCACTATACGCTATTACCAACTTACTACCCTATTGGTGGGTCCTCGCAATTCTGGAACGGGTACCCGACATCCATGAATGTAATTCCAACGTCCTCGCTAGGTCCCTACTAGGTGGCATCTCAGCTGTACCTGGTCTATCTATCTGGCGCCCCCCACTCCCTATCTCTTCCGATGAGATCCACATTTGCATCTATTATAGATAATCGAAGCCTCAACCACATTACCGTTTAAACCCGCTAAATGAAGCCGAAGTACACGTCGGTTGTCTATCCACCTCGGCCATGACCATGTTGTTTAGCGGATGTTGAGCACGCCAACCAATGGCGTTTTACCGGACCTTCTTGGAGTTCCCTACCTAGTCCGGCTTTTCATCATAAGCTTACAGGCCTCCTGTCCATATTTAACCTACGCCAGGCTGCCCTTACGGACATCTTGCTAACTATGTATCGTTTACACTAGCTCTCCCACCCCTCTGTCGCCTACTCCTAGAGCCTAAACGGGAACCGGCCTTGCGTCAGCGAACGATTCCTTCGACTCCTTGCTGTCTTGCTTTTTTATTGGAATTATGAGCTCCAACACTTTGAAGCAAGCTGCGGAAGCCGCACGAACCAAGTCGTCTACCATGGGCAAGCAAGGCTCGGAGACTGTTGCCGCCGTGGGGAACGACTTCCTGCACACTCCTATTATGCGGGCGGCCCTACCCTTCATCAACGGAGGTATCTCTGGAATGGTTGCGACTTCTGTCATCCAACCCGTAGATATGATCAAAGTCAGACTACAACTTGCGGGCGAGGGTGTTGCTACCGGTCCTAAACCTACTCCATTATCTGTAACACGCGATATCCTTGCGCAAGGCAAGGCCCTCGACTTGTATACGGGTCTATCAGCAGGTCTTCTTCGCCAAGCCGTATATACTACAGCGAGATTAGGCTTTTTTGACACTTTTATGAAAGGCCTTGCGACACGTGCTCAGGAGAAGGGTACTCAGATTGGTTTCGCTGAGAGAGCGAGTGCTGGTCTTGCAGCCGGTGGGATAGCAGCGTTCATCGGAAATCCAGCCGACCTCGCTCTCATCCGAATGCAATCGGATGGTCTCAAGCCTATTGCCGAGCGAAAGAACTACAAATCCGTAATTGATGCGTTGACATCGATTGTTAAGTCCGAAGGCGTTACCGCACTCTGGGCGGGTGCAGCGCCAACGGTAGTCCGAGCCATGTCGCTCAACCTGGGTCAATTGGCATTCTTCTCGGAGGCTAAGTCTCAGCTCAAGGCGAAAACCAATTGGTCGGCCCAGTCACAAACCTTAACGGCTAGCGCCATCGCCGGTTTCTTCGCCTCTTTCCTCAGTTTGCCCTTCGACTTCGTAAAGACGAGGTTACAGAAGCAACACCGCGGCCCCGACGGCAAACTTCCATATAAGAGCATGACAGACTGTTTCGTCAAAGTCGCGAGGCAGGAGGGTCTCACGCGCTTCTACCGTGGATTTGGCACGTATTACGTGCGTATCGCCCCCCACGCGTAAGTTGGAACCCCTTGGACCCTTTTCCGATGATCGGACCCACATCGAGGTAATGCGCGCTAACGTCATATTGTAGCATGGTAACCCTAATCGTCGTGGATTATCTTGGTTTTCTGACGAGATGAATTGACGGTCCGAACCCGGACCGATCATACATTATGTTCATCTATGTCTTCACGAGAATGCGTCTGTGTAAAGAAAGTGTATGGGGCGTTTAACGGTTATCATGGAGCAGCATTGTCATGACATTTACGGGGGAATGATTAGGAATACCATTCGTACATAGTTTATAGTTTTCATATACATTGCAGTTCAGACTGCGATGATAGCGTCGTATGTATCTATTAGACTGGCAGTTTTCTTTCCAAATCAGTCCGGTACTTTGGTGGTCGACACAACGAATATAACTAGCTAATCAAGCACTTACTGAACAAATCATCTAGCTCTGTTCCAAAACTCTTGATGTACTATTGCTAATTATGGCGGTGTTGCTGACCGCTGATGTATGGAATAAGCGAGGAAGTCCTATGCGTTATTTTATCCCATCCTATCCTGTCTAGCGGCCCGAATCCTGCTCCTAAGAATCCTTCTTCATATCGCCTTCTTGGTGCAGATAACCCAGTTCAGATACCCGGTCGGCCAGAGGAAGCGCTCCCTCCCGCTCTTCATCTCCCAGCCGTCGCAGTCGGCGCCGCAGGTTCGCAGCAAAGCCTCGACCTCGTCGGGGGTACGAGTGCGCAGGGCGGAGACGATACCGTCGAAAACGAGAACGAAGGGCACGACGGGCAGGGCGTAGACGAAGACGAGCCGCAGGGGCGCCCACCAGTAGAGGAATGGGGCGATTAGCAAAATTAAGACGCCGAAGAGGAGGCAGGTGAGGAAGCCGCAGGCGGAGCGTTCTTGGAGCTCGAAGATACTGCGGCGTGTTAGCAACAGGGCACTCTTCACGTGTTTGTCTGCTCGTAGGCTGGAATCGGCGGGTGCTTACCCGAACCCCTCGCTAGTCTCGAGCGTGTTCTTCAGAATCGCGCGCGCGAGCTTGTCGTCGAAGTGGTGGAAGGCCAGGTTGAAGAGCCTGAATATGCCCTTGCCGTCCTTATTCGCGTACTGGTGCAGGAGCTCGGCGGGCGCGGCGGAGGCATCGACGGGGCGCGCGACGTAGCTCAGGTGCTTGCTCTGCCGGCTCGCGGCCTCCCAGGACTCGACGTTCGGGTGCAGGTCCGTGAGCACGAAGTCCACGGCCGCGGCGGACTTGGTCTTGGGGTTGGCGACGGCGGCATAGCTGGGCGCGGCGGGGGAAGAGCTGCTGCTGGACGCGGAGAGCTGCTGGTTCAGCGCGCGCTCGATGAAGGGCGTCGGCCCCCCCGCGCCTGCGCAGAAGTCGATGTAGGTGTGCCGCGACACGGAGGCGCCGAGCACGCGACGCAGGATCGCGGCCACGAGGATGGCGGGGCTGCCGGGCTGGAGGAGCGGCAGGTGGAAAGTCCAGGCGTGGGTTAGGGCGACCTGGACGTAGTTGCGGAGGAAGGAGGGGAACCTAGAGGTAGACGATTAGTCGTTAACTTGAGATACTCCGCATGTAGGTAGGTGATCTTGGACAGTCAGGTAGCCACCAAGACTTGGGTGCTTGGGACCTTCAGCGTCACCGGAAAGGCAAGATGTCAGGTGCAGATCTGTTAGATTCGGCCACCAAAATCTTGTTGACCCAACATCCCGGGTCGTTCGTACGACGCGCCAACCAATTGGGGATGTCGAGGTGCGGACTTCCGGAGTTATAGTGCTTATGGGCTATGGGCTTGGCTTATGTTTACTTACCAGGGCTGGTCATCGATCTCCCAGAGGTGCATTCGGGGAATCCAAGGTGTCGCCATTGTGTGACCGACTAGGTAGATTTGTAGCTCTGTTATGCTAGTGGCTGGTTTGTTGTAGGGCAATTGGCTTTAATGATTATCTGATCCTATAACTCCGTACGCCTGCGGACCGGTATAACTTAGCAATTGAAGCTAGGTATGTAACTTGAGCAACACAAATTCATACAAAAAAGAAAACTATGTATTAGAAGAGCAGAGAAGTAAAATTTAGAGGAGCTAGGATAGACGATCTCCCCCTAGTTCCGTCACCATCATCGTGACAGCCTCATGATTGACGTTTTTGTTGAGTTTCGAATTAAGCTCAGACATATTCCACAATTCTAGGGGTAAAAAGCTACGTAGAAGCTAGGGAGCTTAGAAGCTTCAAGCTATCAGAGCCAATCAGATTGCTTAATACCGCCTTTTTTTGAATATTCTGCGTTCGTGGTGACCCACTTTTAAGCGCGTTATACCTATTACAGCTAGCGTAAGCGTGAGGCTCTACTAATTCTAATATCAAAAGGAATCCGATAAGAAATGATAAGATGATTAGTAAGAATTTAGTAAGAAATTGATAACTTATCTTTAAGGGGCTATTGGCTGCTGATTTTTAGCGTGGCTTGGCATGATTAGGAAAAATTTTCAATAGAAAGAGTGGGGACAGTTTAATCAGGTGTTGTTGAATGAACCCCAGGTTTTACTAACTCAATAAAGCTAAAGCCATTTTAAAGTGGGTCACCACGAACGCAGAATATTCAAAAAAAGGCGGTACGTAATAGATTAAGTCCCTGCACCTACAGAAAAAAAAGGGGCTCCTACATAATCGTGCGTCATGAGCGTAAGGCTGAAACAGCGATACCAGCCCCCTAATAAGCCATAACAACCAATGAGAGGCAACTTTTTTTAATCATGACATGAATTTTACAAAATTGAACTTTGGTTCACTTCATAGGATATTTCATATTCTTTACCTATGGAATGTTCAATATGAAAATGGAATTTGTATTGTAATTAACATGGCGCTCTTGGAAGGATCTACGCTGGTGTGGTTCGGGCTTCTTGGCGCTCTTCTCTGTTATCAATTCGTCTTGCGGACTCCTACGATTCGACGGAATGGGGTTCCCCTAAGGTGAAGATGCCACAATTCCCTAATTTGGACATGCAACTACAAATCAACCATTGACACCGCCATAGAAAACCACCGAATACCTTACCCGTAGTAGGCAATGGAGTTATCTTTCTTCAGCCACGCCAGAGACTATTCTCGTGGTTCGTCAAGTGTGAGAGACAGTTTGGTCATGAGACATTCCAGATTACCGTCCCCACTTTGCCTCCAGGAGTTGTAATCAATGATCCCAAGAACTTGGAGTATGTCTTCAAAAATGAGGCTATATTTTCCAAAGGTGATCTTTTCAAGAAGCTCTCTTGGGATTTGTTTGGGTATGGAATTATCAACGTTGACGGCGAATTATGGAAGGCCCAGAGAAAAGCCGGACTTGCCTTTCTCAACGCGTCTAACCTGCGAGTCTTGACGGACGTTGCGCTACCGCGTTACCTTAGCCACGCTGTCGAGTATCTACATGCGCAAGCACGTGCTGAAGGCGTTGTAGATCTGCAGCATGTGTTCCATGAAATCACGAGCCAGCTTATGGGGAAGATGGCCTATGACATGGAGATGCATGCCGATGATGATTTTGCCGCTGCCTTTGATTATGCGTCAGGCGTGACCACCGAGCGCTTCCAGAACCCTTTGTGGGCTATCACTGAACCATTTACTGGGTTTCTGTTTCGGAGGGCACTTCAAACAATTCGTACCTTCGGTCATAAAATAGTGAAAAGTGCCGCCACCACAAGCGAGAAGACCCGAGACACCTGCTCCGGTCCGGAGTCAGCTTCCCACAAACTCGATGAAGTATCAGGCAGTCTAATACAGTCACTACTAGACGTCTTTGGCGATGATCAGAAATTAGTATCTGATGCTGCCTTGAATTATCTCTCTGCTGGTAGAGACACCGTTGCCCAAGCGTTGACATGGTGTATGTATCTGCTCATACAACACAGATTCGTCGCGGGCAAAGTCCGAAACGAAGTATTAGCTTCTCTAGAAGACATCCAAGAGCCCTTTATAACTGCCAATGACAACGGTCATGAAAAGGTCAATTCAACCATGTTCACACCAACATCGTTACCATACACCATGGCAACTTTTTACGAGACGCTAAGACTATATCCACCAATCCCTTTTGAGATCAAGCAATGTGAGAAGGCGACCACCTTACCAGACGGGACTTTTCTCCCGGAAAAGTCTATAGCTTTTTGGTGTACCTGGGCCATGAATCGGTCGAAAACTAGCTGGGGGGATGACGCCGAGTCCTTCAAGCCCGAAAGGTGGCTTACAGAGGACGGCAAGTTAATCACCAAGAGCGCAGCCGAATTCCCAGTGTTCAATGGCGGCCCACGGTTGTGTCTCGGGAAGCGAATGGCAGAGTTGTTAGCCGTACAAGTCATCGCCACGATGGTACTCCTCTTCGACTTCATGCCATCTTATGAGGGTGAGAGAATCAGCAAGAGCAGTCTTACCTTGCCGATGAAAGGGGGCCTACCATGTCTCGTTAAGCCCAGGATGGTCAATCCGAGATAATTAGTACAAGTTATCAAATTGAATTTCCGTAAAATGTCGACTATACATCGCCGAACCCTCGAGCTTATTTTGGCTATGCGTTCGATTGAATGGGCTTCTCCGTTTATTCCAATATCTCACCCCTAGCTCCTGGTATTATTACTGGTTAACTACCCCTATTTACAACTACCCCGATCCTTCAATATAGCGCCCTCGGATTTTTTACGCCGTATTATTTAACTACAATTACTAGAAGGCGTGTATTCCAGTCTATCAGACCATTTGGTTACAGCCTATTACTTCCCTGAAGTCGAGGTTCCATTTCGATGCAGATCCCTAGCGATATAGGAAGGTCGAGGATTTCACCGGGGCGGTTCAAATCTGGGGTAGACTAAAACAAAAGGTCCCTCGTACCGACAGCCGTGATTGAGGCTCTTCTAAAAACTAGACGGTACCATTCCATTGGAGAGATCTCCCAGAAGGATTGCCTTTTATCATGTGTCTCATATTTATGGGGATTGTAGAACGTTCGACAAGAGGAAATCTCTTTCGGAAGGATTGTGGAAGATATACAGCTGAGCCACCACATGTTCGTGTCGGGAAGGTGACTCGATATGAAAGACCGTACAAGGCATATGATGAACCATGAACAACAGCGCCCCGTTTAAATCTGTTATAAAAAGCCGTGGACGCTTCTGGTGGCAGTGTTGTATGATCAGTTCTCTACCAAACCCAAGATTTAATACAGCATTATCTATCACCCAAATCTTTACTCGCTAAATTTCTTCTAACGCCAGAAAACCAAAAATGCAGTTCTCCATCTCAAGCACCCTCTTAGCAACTTTCGCTTTACTAGCGATCCGACAGGCAGTTGCTGTTCCCGTTGCCGAGCCAGTCCCCGAGCCTGTTTGTTGCTGGGTTTCTGATAAATTGGTAAGTAAAATTTAATACATTTTCTACTATTCCAAGGATGCTCTATTACTTGTAGCAGTCCATAACATGGCACATCCCGAGTCTCACATGTTCATTCTAACAATGATTTAATAGTGCGTGGCTTGCTAGAGGAAATTTTCGCAGAAAAGGGGCGTTGATCAGATGTGTCGCATGAAACCGGCGAGCAGCAGGACGATAAGCATGATTTAAGGAAATATCATATTGGTGTATGGCAACTAAATATCCCATCCCTTGAAAGCTTCTAGAAGACTGGGTATTTCCCTAGACTAGGAAATCCTCATAGTTTAGTCAAATATACACGAGTTACATCAAGCTATCAAAAGTAGGTACAGATTTAACTAACCTTAGATCCATCTTCCATCAATTATCTTGAAGGTATGAGGCTTGGTTATAATTGCCACCATTAGTTCCCTGCACCTTATGACAGGTATTTCCAAGATGAATCGTATATCGTCAATTGCCATTTGTTGCAATTCCTTCATCGTAGGGTACACTCAATATCGTAGCTAGGTACCTGAGGTACTTTCTCCAAAGTGGCCTCGTAAGGTTAGTCTAGACATCCCTAAGCTGATTTGTGAACGGCAACAACATTACTTGGCTCGTTTCCTATGTAAATAATGGTTAACATGTTAATTGTTCCTCCTCAGGAAAACTTTCCAACATTTCTTTCACAAATTCAACAAAGATATTTCATATCTTTCATCCTTCCATACTTGATATTTTGATATCTCCACCTCCACTTCCACCATGGATTGGACCTACTATCGCTCACTGCTGGCAGGTGATCCTCTAGCAGCCCAGCCAATAACGAAGTACAGTGAAATCATCGCATCGCCGGACGACAGTAACGGCAACTTGACCTTTGGCATCGAATTGGAGTTCCTGGTTCCTTCTTTGAAAAAAGAAGCCAGCGACCCTTATCCACTTGAGACGCGTCCTCTATTCCAATGGACCAATTACTCCGCCCACGATACAGCAGTTCTTGAGGCTCTCGAAAAAGCTTGCGGTTTTCGTTTTCGTCTTGACCACAACGACGTCTTCCGCCTACCGTACAACAGTATAATTCGCTATGATATGTGGCGTCTTACTAGGGATAGCTCTGTGAAATTCGGGAATATTGACCCAAAGGAGTATATCTGGACAGGGCGAGAGGTCACATCCGAGGTCATGAGATCTGATGAGCCTCGTGTCTATACAGAGAAGATAACGGATGTCTGCCGCGGTATTCGACAACTTCGCGTCCACCTCAACAAGACGACTTCAGTCCACGTCCACGTTGGGCTTGGAGACGAACCTTTTAGTCTCATCACGATGAAGAAAGCCATAGGCTTAATTCTACTTGTGGATGATATGTTGATGGGGCTACATCACCCTGGCCGTCGCGAGAGTTACCACTGTCGTCTAGTTTCCCAGTGTTCTAAGCTTGCATTATGGGAACCCGAATCTTCGTTAGAAGCTGAAAGCTTCTTGGAGGACGCTTTGGAGCAAGGAATGGATGAATTCGTTCCACGTATCCACTTGACGGAGCAAACTCTACAAGTCAGTATCTGAAAAATCTACTTCCTAATCTTCAACTTAGCTTGCTAAGAAAGTTACGGATTCTAACTGTTGGATACTGAATAGATTCGCCGTGTCTAGGCAACCACGGGTATGGAAGAGTTGGCACTCTTGATGGAAGGTGCAGATGAGTCTGGGTGAGTACCTATTTATACCAATCCGCTCAGGGGTGTAGCTAGGCAAGGATTAAACCGCTAATTCCTGATATCTTACAGACACGCTAGAGGTTCAGTTGCATTCAACCGATTTCTACCAGCAGATGAGATAGGGGGCAACACGCAGACATTTGAGTTTCGACAGATGGCTGGTTGTCTGGACCCTGGTCAGATAATTCACTGGGTGAAAGTCTGCATGGCCATCATTGATTTTGCCAGACTCTCCGAGGCAGAACAATACAAGGACCTGTTGCATAAGCTGCTGGTGGGAGAGTCTACGTTCTCGGCATTTGATTTACTGCTGGAACTCGGCTTAGTCGAGGAAGAAACGCATTTTCGATCCAGAGTGGAAGAGTATGGAGTGAACTTGGACTACTATCCGGGTGAGAGCTCCGGGGAGCTGTTCGTTCCTAAACTTGAGTAGGATTGTCGCAGGTAGTGCAGGTAGTGCTTCCTGGCTAGGCGTTAGTGTTTGTTTACTTTTGATTTACCACCTTCGTAATAAACTTGGATGGCGTTTAACTTGTTCCGGCTTTTAGCAAATAAAATAAAATTCTTCATCCACCTCCTATTATATAAACATTCCCACCACACAGTAAATTTAATGGGCGATCTCCGAACACTATACTAAATATATATGTTCCCCTAGATTCCCAATATTTTTGCAATATCACACCTACCTGCCTAATCTTAACACTCCTAGAATCAAACCAGCCAACTACCCTGCAGCATTACTCGCAATGTACAAAAGAAGGAAAAGGAGGGGACCTACATTCTCCTGGATGCTCCAAAACATAGAGATACAAATGAAAAACGCACAAACGGAGATCAACAAGCGCAAAGAACACCTCAACCGCAGCACAAAAATTGGTCCCGCACAAAACAGCGATCGCGAACAGCTCCAAGTGATGAAATTGATCGAACACCACATCGAGAAAGTGGTATCGTACTCCACCGAATCGCTCAAGCGATACAGCGAGCAACAAACGTCGACTGCTCCAAACAAAAATAAAGGGATGGAAATCGAACAGTTGCAACGCGAAATCGAAAGATTAGACTTCGCCGAAAATACAGATGTCAATGATATAACTGACAATAAAACATTGGAATCAGCCGAGAGTCCCACCACCAGTGAGGAAATCGATAATGAATCTTTTTATCCCCCAGTACTCAGGAATTACGGACGAAGGTTCTCCTGCTCGCATCTCCAATTCCAGGACTATCGCGGATTATAAACTCCCTAACACTTTCAAGTGTGTCAACCTGGGGCTGGGAGGTCGGGACAAATAGTCGACTAGGAGACGTTGAAGCGAAGGCAAAAGGTTGATAGGCGCCCCTTTTTAACTCGGGTGGCGTTAAGGATATGCTTCTAATTCGAATTTCAATACTTTAATTCTTTCATAGTATATATGGTACGGTTACCTACCTAGTCAATACATTGGATTTACCTAGAATGAGAATACCTTGCTTTGAACCTAGCTTTGGGTTGTTGAAGTCTGACGACACGTTAACTATCATGTATCCATGCTTACCTAAGGAGATATGTCAGCAACGTTAGAATAGGGGTAAATCTAACTAAGCCCTTGATTGGTCGACCCCGACTTGTTGACATCTATATTTGACTGAAATAACCTCGATAGCAATAGGACTCGAGACAGTTGCTTACATAGATAAAACATTTGTTCGCCTTTTGATCTCCCCCCCTTTCCCCTTTTACTCCTGCCCCCTTTATACTTTTGCACACTTCCTTATGTCCCTTACCCCTATCCCCATATTCCTTATATTTCTCGATATCTAACATTAAAAAGTCTCATGAGTCTAGAAGTTTTCACCAAATAGAAGCCGCGTGATCACCAGCCCCTTGAAGAGCAAATCAAGTTTAAAGAAGCATCGGTAGAAGACCAATATCTACATCTGCTTCACGACAAAAGTGAAGTTTTATCAAATCGAGGTATCGGTGAGCTTGTCATCCCTTGTCTATCTAAGTGAGAGGATCAGTGACCGACATAAAGGAAGCAAATCAACAATTTCTCGGTTTCATAACGATCAATGACATACAGCCGGTTCTGACTAGACCGATTTATTAATGACCGAGAACCTTTACTTGTAGGTATCTTAATCTTAGGTATTCTAGTACCATAAACATTCCTTCAAGCCTTCTTCCTTCCTCAGTTTCGGCCTGTTCTACTCCCATCCAAGGGCACAGTCATGTAAATTTACTTGCCAGGCTCAGCTGAATACTGTCATACTTGGAGCAAACATTTCGAAAGTAACCTACCTACCCTTTCTTCAAACACGCCTACTTCTTCATCAATTCTCCAAGTAGGTAAAATTAAATCCTACTCTCCCCCTCGTTCCCCCATCTTCCCTTTTCCTTGTGGGAGGTACCAATATCTTGTCATACTTGGTATCTACCACGTATAACCTCAAACGCCCACTGGATTTTATTTTCGCCAGTCTCATTCAACGCGTTCGGTTGTGCCTTGGTACAACCCTAATCTCTGTTTACATCGCGGAATCGTATTTACTCCCTCTACAAGATTTACCCCAAGGCAAGCAGGATAGAAATCCTACAATCTCTCATCGTTCCACTCAAAATGGCAGGTATCATGATCATGGTCGGCGTGCCGGTCTTGGTTGCGCTGATCCTCAATGCGCATTCCATACTCGATTTGATGACTCGATTCTGCCACTACTACGTCGGTCATCGTGAGAGTAACTTGGTTGCCTTAGCCATCATCTGCGTCCTTCTTTTCTTTTGCATCCCGGTGTTTGAATACATCATTCTTTTACTCTTCACGCGCATTACGATTGGATTGAATGATTACCTGCCAGACAGCCAGCTTAGCTTGGCCTTCGTCGTACTCCTTGCGCTGGTCAGTTACGTCCAGTATTGGAATCGCATCGGTCTCCACATCGTCTCCAAAGTAAAGCTTGCCTTGAACTTTTATTTGGTGAGTATAGACCCGTTCTGTCAATTATCTACATCAACATTCCCTCCAGTCCATTTTGCTAATTTTCGCTTCAAATAGCGCCAATACCGATGGAAGCGATTCATCGTGGATTGTTTCTTCCCGCCCGGCGAAGACCAGGGGTACATATCCCGAGTGATGATCTACCTCGCCGACTGTGTTCATTACTTCCTTTTTGGAGACTGGAAGACCGTTGTGCTCCGAGAATTCCGAAGCCGAAACTTCCCTGGACCCCAGCCACGTGTGTATGCGCAAGCGCGAGAACGCTTCGTTGAAGAACTTGACGATTTCGCTCGACTAAATCGTAACAATCCAGAGGTAAGTGCTCTTGTACAAGCCCAACGAGATCTCCCACAGTATTTAGATATAGTAGAACTAACAACAGCCTACTCCCTAGCCAGATCTTGGCCCTATTACCTCGTACACCGTGGGAATGATCATGGGAACGATCTAATCGAGTTCAATTGCCATCTTGATGTCTACTTCATCAGATACTAGTACTATCGATGAATCACTATTCACATCATACGAAAAAAGCCCTATGGAAGACGAGGCTGTTGACAAGGAGATTGCTACGAAGATGACAGAGGAGCTCTTCTGAACCCCGAGGGTTAAGGTAGTCCGCTAACGACCACGACTACTGGTACCGTAAGTATCAACAATCTACACCCACCTCCATATCATAAGCTTACATTTTACTAGGTTTTCTTTATTCAGACTTGTTCCCGGCGACGGAAATTTCTTATGTTTCATGGAAAAAACATTCAACCCCCCTCCCCCCTCAAGAACCCCCCAAAACCCCCAAAATTCCCCAAAAATTCAGATGTCTCTCCTTTCCGGATTGTGTGATATCTCAGGGCACACCAGGGAGGAAATCGCGTGCAATCGCATGCATGGATTCCCGAGAGTTTTTCTATTCTTGTCTAGGTACTAACCTAGGTAGTTTATGCCCGACACTAATATGAAACGGTTGCTCTAAATTCTTCTGTCCTCCAGGCCTAACATGCAGTGATAACGTGAAAGCCATATGACGGAGAGTCTGTAATTACCTAGGCACATCACGCTCTATATGCCAGAATGTCTCATGTAGGACTTAACCAAATGATACAAAGCTCCTGTCTAGTGACCAGCTAACCTACCACCTTAAGCTACCTACTCATAGGCCTTGAAACTAGCATGGTGAATGAAACATGATAGGAAATATGGTGTTAAATATACCCAGGTAGGTGGTTAACTAGGTTTACCCTTCATCATACCTTAAGTATTGAGATTTAAGGAGCTGCATGCCACGTCCGGAACCTTGGCCTTCTACATCCATAGTTGTGTTTGATGACGTTTGCTAAACGAGAGGGGATTTTGGACCGGTTTTCTTGAACCTCATCTATGCTCATTAAGAGAGCGACATCTGTGAGACTGGGCGAAATATTCTTGAGAGGTACATAGCCGGGACATAATGGCAATTTGTCCAGATGGAACCACATTGTTTTTGTCTAGCACCTACAAGTCAAATCCTTCATAGAAGTTTTGCATCTCTCATTTACGAGCAATCTTTATAGTACACGAGGTTTTTGCACAAAAGAGACGATGCGTACCATTCATGCGCCTAATGGTATAAAGCTACAATAATGCGAACACCTTCGTTTTCCGGCCTTGACTAGGCCAACCCTAATTCCAGCCAGAAATAACATAGCTACCAATGAAAGCCTGATGCCCCTCCTTCAATAGCGCGGGGCATGCATTAGATATAATCATAGCCAGTGGTGTACAAATATGAGCGTAAATGTTCATTGGTTCTCCCAACATTCCTTCACCTGAAGGTCCAGTGCCTAGTAGCGTCGACGGCTATTCTAGTGCTGACCGCCACCCCGTGGCCTCTTTGCACCATTACCTATTTCCGAATCGCCCCGAGGTCGTTTATTTCCAGGTTGGAAATTGTCTACCGAAGGATTGAGGCTGGTTCGACCTTGTGCACCCCCACGACCTCCTCGGTTGGCGTTTCCTCCGCCGCGAGCACCACCACGCGTCTGATTAGGACCACCTGGCTTACGAGTGCCCGCTGTCGGCATCGGAAGGCCGGTGGTCTTCGTCGGAATCTGCGACGATGTCGTAGATTGACTAAATGATTGTGCAGCGATCGATCCTGGCTGGGATGCTGGCTGTTGTAAACTCTGAGTGAAAGGGTTTGGGAGTGCGGACGGCAACTGTGGTTGCTCTTGTTTGACACTTGAGAAGGGGTTATTTGGCGCTGGGACGTTATTTGACATCCCTAACTTCGGTATACCACTAGTGGGAATGGCTTTAGTCTCTTGTGTAGTCGCATTGGTGCTTGTAGGCTGGGCGTTAGGAGCTATAATGCTATTAGTAAAAAATGCGATTTCCTTAAGAGTTAGGTGATGAGAGGATGTACCTGGTAGAGAGTTACCTGTTGCCGGGGTTGCAGGTGATTCTATAGTAGCTGGTTTGGGAGGAGGTGGTGGAGGCTTTGCGTCTTTCGCAATCTCCCAGACCTCTTTAACAGGCCGCTCCGGTGTATCCTTCGCTGCGGTTTCCACGACAGCCCACTTGGCGTTAGCAGTCTGGGCTTTTTTCTCGGCCATGTTGATCTTGACGTTGCTCTTGGATGCAGCTAGTGTCGTAGCCTGATCTCGTGCATGGGCGATTTTATGCTCCCACTCTGCCTTTGACATCTCCTGCTCTTCTCGTACTTTCTTGCTCTCGATTGCGAGTCTACCCCTAATATTACTCTGAATAATACTCTTAATCGTAGCATTATTAGACACAAAATCCCTCATCTCCTTATCATTGAGCCCATTTAAGTCACTGACTAGGGTCGTAGGAGTTCCCGTTGGAGTCTCTGAGAGGTGTTGTCGAGCAGGAGTAGCAGGCGGTTTTGGTGCGTTGGCGTGTTCCGCCTCCCAAATCTTCCGCTCTTGTTCCATACGTAACTTGAAGTCTGAATCTAGTTTCTCGGCATCGCGCTTCATCTGAGATCTTTCTTCCTCCATCTGAGTCTTATAATCAGCTAAGCGCTTGTTCAGCGTCTCTTTCATCTTGTCGCTTCTAGTCTTGATAATTTGGTCATGCTTCTCTTCTAGCTCTTTGACCTTCGCTTCCCATTCGGCGGCTTTAGCAGCGGCTTCTGAGATCTTTTCTTCAAGTGCCTTACGCTCGTCGTCGGATAGGGGGGTCGGCAATTGCTTTTCTGAAACACCCGTTCCGTTCTCCATTGTAATGTCGCCATTTGTCGTCGAAGCTTGCGCACCAGCGACGGCCTGATCTCGCTCTGCAATTGCCGAGTTTAGTTCATCACGGGCACTCTGGAGCTCTCCTTCGACAGCGACCTTCTGTGATGAGACATTATCTAACTCTGCGCGGACCTCGGCTAATTGAGTTTGTAGAGCAGACAGTGTCTGGGTACTAGATGAATCTACCGGGGCAGAGACGGTTGAGTTATTTTGCGCCTCTTTCTGAAGTGTCTCAACTTGGCGTTTGAAGTTGTTGATCTGCTCCTCTAGGCCAACCCTCGACTTTTTGGACTGGTCCAGCTCTTTTTGGGTTGTCGACAGTCGGTCAGAAACTTCAGTTAGTTTTGTCCGTAGCCCGTCCCTCTCCGTCGTCAGTTCGGTCTTGGCGTTGGTGAGAGTCCTAGATCTCTCCTTCGCCTGGCTGATCAGCTTTTCTCTTGACGTTGCCCACGAAGCTTCCTTCTCTTTCAAGTCCAGTTCAAGCTTTTGTACCGTGTCCTTAAGAGACGCCTCGGATTCCTGCAAAGTATTTCGCTCCAACTCAAGCTTTGCAACCGTCTGCTTAAGTTCTTCGACCTCTGCTGGATCAGTTCTACCATGTTTCGAAAGAATATCCTCCGTCCGCTTCTGCCAGCGATCTCGATCTTCGTGGAGTTGTTTCATCTCTGCTTCCCTAAAAGCTTGTTGACTCTGTAGCTCCTCGATCTGCGCTTCTAGTGGTTGAATTAATGATTCCAATTCGGAGACCCTAGCGGATTTCTCGGTTAACTGGGTATGTGCTTGGCGAGCCTCTGCCCGCAAAGCGGCACTGCTCTCTCGGAAGAGATTGAGCTCTTCGAGCTTGCTCATGAGGTCCTTATGAGCTATAGAACTTCGATCGCTGTCGCCCTGCGAACGACGTTCTTGCTCAAGCTTTAGCCTAGCTTCATCAAGTTGTGCCTGCGAATATTCAAGTTGTTGCTGCAATCGCTTAGCTTCTTGAATTTTGAGGTCATATTGTACCTCCAGGATATCCTTCTCGCGACGAAGATAGTTGCTCAATTCTCGGAATTTATCGGCTTCGGAACTGCTAGGTTGCGCGGCAATGGTGTCCAGAGACTCGTCGGTTGAATTTCGACTCTGTTGCAAGGCCGAGACTTGTTTTGTCACGTCATCTAACTGCTGGTGGAGTAACTTGTTTTGCGCGTTGGCGTCGTCTCTGCGAGCACGGAGCTCCGAGATTTCTCGTTCAAATCTTTGGCGCCTATCGTCCCACGAGCTTTCATTCTGTAGCAGCGTAGCCTTTGCTGATTCTGCTTCAGCTTTCCAGGTTGCTACAGATGTCTTTATCTCATTATATTCGCCGCGTAAATTAGATAGTGACCTCGCCGTTTCGCCGTGCTTCATAACTTCACTTTCGTATGCTTGTTGCGCGTTAGCCGCTATTTCAGCTTGCGCACGGAGATCTTGTTGATGGAATTGCGAGGAGGCTGTGTATCTTTCTTCCTCGTCCTTGAGGCGCTTCATTTCTTCGTTCAGGATGGCCTTTTCATCTTCAAATCGCTTGGCAACCTCTGCCTGAGAGTCACGCAGACTTGACAATTCACTGTTAGATCTTGCTAGTTCGGCGGACAAGTCCTCTACTCGCTGTTCAAGCTCCTTAATAGTGGCATCTTTGGCCGAGAGTGTTGAGTCCATCTCTTGTTGGTACTGATCTTGGGTGGAGTTTATCCTCTCCAGCTCTTCCTCCGATGACTGACTCAATTGTTTGTATTGCTCAACCTGCGCTTGAGCATTCTCTAGATGTGACTTTGTGAGTTCTAGATCACGCTTGAGATCCGTCACCTCATGGATCAGTTCTTGTATACGCTCATCTGAATCAACTTGCGTAGTATTTTGTTCTGACACAGGAACAATGGATCCTGGTCTTGGGGTTGGTCTTGGTTGGAGTCGCTCTGCGCGTTCCTCTGCGCTTCTCAGTTGGATAGTGAGCTCATCGGTTCTGCTCTGAAGGTGATCCCGACTGGTCTTCGTAGCGACAAGCTCTTCACGGATCTGTCCGAGATTTGATGAGAGTTCATCAATCCGCTTCTGGAACTGCTGAGCATCGTATTCTTTCCGGAGCTGAGCTTTCTTCCCTTCTTCGACCTCGTCTGTCAACTTGCGCTTGGTAGTGTTGAGATCCGTTTCCAAGGTATCGATTTGAGATTGGAGGCGTCGTTTCGTCTCGGATTCGCTCAGTTCACGTTCATTTTGAAGAGTCTGCTGTGTGGCTAGCAAGCCATTTAAGCGTGACTTTTCTTGCATTAAGCTTTCGTTATCCTGGCTTAATCGATCCTGAATATCTTTCCACAGCCTCTTTTCGGCTTTGAGGTTTGCATTCTCGCTACGCATACTCTCGAGCAATCCTCTTGCCTCGACTAGATCTTCAGCTACTTGCTGCGTCCGAATGTCTTGCTTAGCTGCGGACTCGGACATGGTCTGGTTCCTCATCTGTAACTCCTTATTCTCGCTTTGTAGGGCTGAAAAGTTCGATTGGAGGATCTCATGGCGCTCTGATGCAAGTGAAAGCTGACTTTGCAACTTGGAAACTTCTGACTGAAGCTTATTCCTCTCTGCAGACAATTTCTCCAGCTGCTCCTTTATTGTCTTCCGATCGGTGGTCTGTTCGTTTCGGTAAAGGTCGAAGTTCTGCTGGAGATCTCGGAGCAGAGTAGTGTAATCAGAAGTGTCGTCATTTGCAGCAGAGTTCTGTTCGATGCTAGCAAGAACGCCATCTTGCGTAGAGCGGCCCAAGGCCGAGGCCATCTCCTCGGCAGATGCCCTCGATTCGACTATGCGTCGGAACATGTCTCGCTCCTTGGTGATAGATTCTGTCTTCACCTGGAAGCCCCGAAGGGTGTCACTGAAGACTTCCAATTCCTGCTCTAGTCGAACACGTTCTTTATGGTCATCCATTGCTTGGCTCTTGGCCGCAACTGCCTCTTCATTTTCCATCCTCTCGGCGAGTTCGTGGGTAACTTGGAGGAGCTGTTCGTTCCGCTCTTGAAGTTCCTTTATATTCTTAAAGACGACAAGACGTTCGAGGATTGAGGTGTGTGCGTTCAACTCCTCGTCTCCTATTTGTTGATTAATTTGGCCTCTCTCCAACTTTTGCAAGATTAGCCGTTCGTCGGAATTAAGCTGATCCAGGCCCTTTTCGAGACAATGCACATTGAACGTCAACATTTGGATTTGGGCACTGAGGCTCTTTACTTCATACTGTAGAAGGGTATTTCGCTTCTCAGCATCAGCTGCAGCTACTTCGGCCCGGCGCGCAGTCTTTTTAGCCGCATCGCGCTCTCTGAAGCTCTCGTCTGACAGATGGGACATAGTCTTCATTTCCTGTTGGAGTCGTTCATTATCGGCTTGAAGATCCTCAAGTTCTGGACGCTTGGCTTCGAGTTGGTCAATGACATCATCGAGTTCCTTTGCTAGATTGCTGCTGCGGAGCTTCTCGGCGTTCAGTTGTCCCTTGATCTTGTAGAAATCTTCCATCAACTGGGTCGTCGAGAGCGCCCTTCGTGTAGATCCAGGCGTCGCAAATGGCGAGCCTGATCGGTAAAAAGACCCGTTCAAAGGCCTTGGAGTTTGTGGTGTAGATCCAGGCTGTGCAGGGCTACCTCCAGCGACCATAGCCTCTAGGCGGCCAACTTCGTCTCGCAAGGACTCGACCGCCTGGGAAAGTTCTTCTTTGTCCGAGTTGGATCTTGCAAGCTCTTCACTAATTCGGCGAATACTCTCTTCGCATTCCCGCTTCACCTGCTCTTCTCTTGCCTCGACTTCCTGTACTCGCTTTTTATGAGCGAGAGTTTGTTGCTCCTTCAAATCGACAAGTCGCCGTAGACCATCACATTCTTGTCGGTAATCTTCTTCGCGACGACCCGCAGCCTCTTGCAGCTGTTGGATTTTGGTAAGGCCATCATCAACCTTCTTCTGCGATTCGTCGAGGCGCTGGCGAAGGGTCTGTTCGGTACGTTTAAGAGATTCTATGCTAGAAGTAGCGTCGTCATTGAGACGCTGCAGCTCAGCAATACGTGCGCCCTTCTCCTTTCGGTATTTTAGGGCCTCGGCAGACTTATTCTTTAGCTCCTTTTCAAAGAAGTCGCTACTGCTCTGAGCCATCTGCAGCTGTTGCTGAAGCGATTGCTCTTTGAACTTTGAGCTGCTTGCCGTGTTATTGGCATTCTGGACGGATTGCTGCAGAGATGTAACTTCCTGACTTAGTTTCAGATTTTTCTGATGTTGAGCCTGCAGCTCTTGAGAGAGCGCCTCGTTTGCAGAATTCTTCGTGTCGATGATTGCGAGCGACTCTCGGCTCGAAGTCTCTAGAGACGCGATACGCGTTCGAAGTTTGTCGATTTCGGAATCCGAAGTCGAACTGGAGGATTTGATAGACTGTAACTCGTTCTCTAGATTCTGGCGTGTAGTCTCTGCGCATCGGTGTGAGTATTCGTGGTCGTAGACGTGCAGATATGGAAAATATACATACCTTCATCCTTGAGTTTCTGGCGAAGCTCCTCGACATCTTTGAGAGCTTTCTTGGCAGTCTCATTGCTGGAGTCGCGCTGGGCTTCGGCGCTACGTACGGAAGTTTCAAGCTCAACTTCTAACTGAAGCTTCTGAGTGAATAGCGCATCGTATTCGTAACCTTTGGCGGCGACAGCTGATAAAATTGATTGAACAAGTTCGGCAGTAGGATCTGTGGTAACAGTTGTCAGGTTGACCTCAGGCATACCCAGATGGGTAGCTAAGTAGCCGAGATCGACCTCAGCAGCTGCCATCGTATCAAATACCCGATCGAGATATGGCCATTAGAGAAATGAATCAGGTATACTGGTGAGATTAGTTTCGCGTGGATATTGTTATCGCTGATTTGGTGGTTATAAAAAAGGTGGTAGTTGGTAAGTTGCGATCGCGTAGAGAGTGTGCGAAAAAAAATCACCCAAGGCGTGATAACAAGAGAAAGAGATGGAGGAGAAATTTGGTAAAGGAATGAACTGAGGTGGAAATAATTGAAGGAGTAGATCAATCGACCATTTAACGAATCAATCAATCATCAGAGTTGTAAAGAGGAGTGAATGTTGGTGGCGATGAAAGAATCAAAGTATGAAGAAGTTAAGATTCTGTTTTGCATTTCTTTCACAAAGGAAGCCAGCATTGAACTGAAAGTAAACTGTTTTCGGTGGAAGGCGCGACGAGGCTAGCACCTAATTCCCCTGCTGTTCATTGTTACACAGGTACCCTGGTACGTACAACAGTACCCTGTTACCTGCACCTGCGGACTGTTTTTCTGCCTAACCTAAAATGACCAGCTCAGGGAGCTTTGACCATTTGGCCCACTAATCTATATCCTCTTACTAAGCAACACAATGATAGGCGGGCATTTGAATCCATCTTAGTACCTATCACCTTACAATTCAGTAGAGTGTCATAACGATTCTCAATTCATGTTTACTAATGGGTATCATATATTAGCCCTATAACCTCTCTTCTTGCAGGATAATTCGAATCTCGATTTCTCATCAATAGTAAACATCCAATGACTATTGTCTCCGATGATTGTCATCCATTTCATGAAATTCTACCACGGGTCCTGATTGCCACCCCATACCCTGAAGCTCCGACCTGGGTTGACCGTATGCCTCGTACGCCTGGGACCCATGCTGACTCGGGGCTTCGTATACTGGTTGGCCATATGCTTCCTGTGGGCAATATGTGCCCTGGTTCTGGCCATGCAGCTCGGGCATCTGCGACACGAGGGATGCCGGATAGGCATTGTGGCCCTGAAGCTCTGACGTGTTCGGCGAGCTAGGTGCAGATACCGGAGATACATTGTCAGTTCGTGATGCTGTCTGTCCGTTCAACGTGCTAGAATCGGGGCCTGTCATAGATGTAGATGCAGCTGCAGCACCGTCGAGCTCGGGTTTTCCAGAAAATTCGTGTAACTCTGCCTGGTCGTAGCCTCGATTATGTCGAGATCTTCTCCAGAAAAAGAAAGCTATCAGGCCTAATATTGCGAGACCGGCTGCAGCGCCGATCGCAGCTCCCACAATCGTCCCAGTATTCGATTTATTAGTTGAGTTCGTGGCTAACCCTCCACTTGATACTCCAGATTCTGCGGGCCCTTCAGCACCTGTAGCGCCACTTGAAGCACCTGTTTTCTTTGGTCCAGACGACGTCGCGCTGTTCCCTGAAGCGCTCGTTTGTTGCACTATCATAACAATTATTTAAAGGAAGAACGGCTAGATTTGACAGTTGACTTACCTGATTCTGTAACCCCAGCAAGAGTTGTTAACCCCTTGGCGGCACTACAGTACATTTCGAACACTTTTCCGGCAGAGCTAACATCCTCGGTCGCCGTTGAATCGCAAGAATATTTCACATCTGAGGCTACCTCATTACTTACATAACCAGACATGCTACTCTTGATGCAAACGCACGAAGCTAGAGCTTCTGGGCCTGAAGGACAGAGGTCATAAGTTTGCTTCGGAGATAAGTGTCAGCAGCCAAATCATCATGCAGATATTGGGGCCTTACACTAAGAACTGCATATGATACCGCCGACTGTGCGCAGGGCGCCAATGAGCTAAAATCAGGAAGTGCGGTAATGTAGTATGTCACTTGTCGTCCATATTAGCTAGTGATCTATAGAACGCAGCTGAAACCCAACTTACTGTCGCCTGGAGGATCTGAGGTCGTTGGGAAAGATGTCGTTCCCTCTACTAACCCGCAATAGCCTGCAAACACGGCCTGAGCTGAATCGATGTCGGCCGTGTGCGATGAACATGAGTATTTCACCGAAGTGTTAATGCCCTGGCTAACAAGAAGGGAATTCTGGTCCTTGTCGCATACACATGTCGCGAGAAGACTTGGTTCCGCATTACATAGGTCATATGTCTTCCCCTAGGTATTAGACGAGAGATCAAAGTATTCGATATTCCAGCAACGCTCACCATGCTCCTATGAGACAGTCAGGAGATGTTCGTAGGTGCATCGAGGACCAACAGGAAAGCAAGAACTCACTGGACGATATAGGAAAGGCCTTGGGCAGCGCAAGGGGCAAGTTCCTGCCATGCTAGAAAATCGGTAATATATTGTGTGACCGGGTTGGTAGGAGTTGGGAACGGCGTGATCGAGGCCTGGTTGCAATAAGCCGAAAAAACGCTGGCCGCGCTCGTCTGGTCCTCTGACGCTGTTGAGCCGCAGCTGTAGCTAACCGACTTCGAGATCCCTGATGATATTGAAGCAAAGTTATTGTCTTTCGTGCAGACGCAAGATTGGAGATCGGTGACTGCTTCAGGACAGTTCTGATTTGTCTGCGCCTGAACGTTCTCGGAGATGGCGGCGGCCGCGCATGGTGCCTACCGCAATTAGCATCATTTCTAAGCAACTGTTTGTCGTCCCAGCCGAATCACGAAATGCAAGGTCCTCCGCGATTTCACTACCGTCCGACACTTTCTATCGCTTCGTCGTCTAATTCCTTCAACGGCTCTCCCTTCCAACATTCAGATCCTGTACTTGAACTTTTCGTCTCACTACCATTTTCATTAAGTAAAACCGACTTACCAGAACAGTGAAAATGGAGAGATCTGTAACATAGACGATATCTTCTGCTCTCACAAGTGATGCGCTCAGGCATGCCCAGCCAAGTAACAACCGTAACTGAGGCATTGTGACTATCTTCTCATGATCAATCTCGATGGCGGAAGAAAACTCGCGAAGAGGCTCAAAGGACTAAAGGGGCTTAGATACGCAAAGGCGAACGAGACGGGGAAAAAAGAGAGAATAGTCCAGCATCCCGATTAGAAGTCAAGCATTGCGATTATCGCGAGCAGCTACATAGGCGCGCTTTATACCATCCGCTACTTTACTAGTCCTCCTAGGCGACCTTCTCTCCTCTATAGAGAATTCTCATACCCCTGTCATGAAGCGCCATACCCCTGACAGCTGAACACTCGCAGCATTTGCCAAGCAAAGCACAAGGACGCCATTCGCCTCGGTCAGGGGAAAAGGCTGATAGCTAGAGACGTTTGATGCAGCCGCTAACCGTTGAAGGAAAATATTAGCGGCAACATTCTCTATAAATGAGATTTTGCCTACCGATGCCGGTTGCCGCTGGCACTAACTTCGTGACATGGACGCTAAGATGTGCGGCCTACCACACTATACGCGTCTTTCTTTTGCAGATCCAGACCGCGGAGCAGAGGCGGCCTGTTGAATGCTCAGGCAACGGTGTTGAATTCCTAGCGCTCCCGGCATTCTCCTCTTCGTGCCATCGGTACTCTTAATAAGTGCCGGTTGACTTTATGTAGCGTCATGGACACGGCTTTGAAGATACCCTAACCGTGAAGAGCTCGGGGGTTAGGGGATTTCAGCCCCAGAGAGATCCACATGCAATCAATTAGCCAATGAAGAGATTATATTCAAATTAGGTACTGTTCGGACGTCTTTAGTGACTAGCCAAAGTGAGGCTCATAATAGGTGATCTCTTCTACTAAACATCCATGCTCACTTGTCGAAGTTTTAGTTTAAATATCCTAACTTCTGACCTTAAAAATGCAGGAACTATTATTTATGAGATCCTCCAGCTCTCTAACTAGACTTTCATGTTGGAGGATTTAATGGAAATGACCTGAGGGACATTTAATCATGCCATGCTCCCTAACACATTTACTTGTGACCTTGAGGCAATGTCTACAAGGAGTATAACCCACCTAACTAGGCAAACTTCATTATACACTATTACATGAATCTGTTTAATTCTATACGAATCCGACAAATAGTATTCAGCAGTCTGGTATCGTAGTTGGAGGGCGTCAAGGAGGTGGCACGTGACTGTCGCCGAACTCGCTTGACCTTATCATCAATTCATTGTTATAACTCGATGCTTGTACGCGCATCATTCAGCGAATAAATTATTATATTTTTACTGTTTTATGTCTCTACAATGACTTCCGTAATTCGCCGCTCGTTTATTGGACGTAGCCATGTAGGTCATCTCATAGCGACGACGAGGTGTCGTCCACTAGGAGGCTTATCATCTCCCCCACCGGAACTGCTATCAAGCTCCCCGCTCAGCTCAACGCGGCGTTTTAGTGCCAGTCCTTGGAGCGCAAAAACTGTGGGGGATGGCGATTTTAAGGCCTTGAAAGTACGGCAGGATAGGTTGATGGACACATTGCATAGCACCTGCATCTTTGGACCGGGAGAACGATGGGGAAAGTAAGCCTTTCTCGATACCCTCGATACTCCTAGGTGGCAGCGCGCTTATACCAACTATAGGGCAAACGAGGAAACAGGCATGTCAAGACTCGCGTTAAGCGACTCGGATAAGGAGGTCCGGGATTGGTTTGTCAAGACGACCAAAGCCCTGGGATGCAATGTCACTATCGACTCCATGGGCAATATTTTCGCTGTGCGCCCCGGCCGACGCGAAGGACCGGCTACATTTGCAGGGTCCCACCTGGACACTCAGCCTACCGGTGGCCGGTATGACGGGATTCTAGGTATCATGGCTGGCATTGAGATGCTTACCGTGTTACGAGATCACAATTGGGAGACCGAGTTCCCTGTTGGAGTCGTGAATTGGACCAAGTAAAGTCTCGTCCCGTATTTTTACATTTGTGCCTGATTAACAGAACGTGATAGTGAAGAGGGCGCTCGCTTCCCGCTTAGCATGACGTCGTCAGGAGTATGGGCCGAAGAAATTCCCCTTAAGCGAGCCCATGACCTTCAGGAGGTGGGCGGCGGGACAGCTACGATGAAATCCGAGCTGGAACGAATCGGATATCTTGGCTCGACACCGGCTAGCTACCGAAGCTCACCCATGGCGGCGCACTTCGAGCTGCACATTGAGCAGGGTCCGATATTAGAGACGGAGAAGCAGAAGGTGGGAGTCGTAAAAGGGGTCCAGGCTTACAAGTGGTATACGGTTGACGTTTCCGGACGAGGTACTTCTACGCCGCCCCTTTTCGGAACTGATAGCGGAATATTCGCTAATTATACGGGGGGTTTCTAGACGCGCACACAGGCACCACGCCTCTTAAAAGCCGCGCCGACGCGATGCTCCTCGCAGCACGTTTGATCGCACACTCACATCGTCTAGCAACTACACATTCCGCCCTTGCTTCGACGGGCATATTGACATTAAGCCCGGGCAGCACAAACACGATCCCGGGCCGCGTGCGCTTTACGCTCGACGTCCGAGCCCCGGCCGACGAGACCGTTGACGCGATGGAGGCCGATCTAAAGAGGGATTTCGCCAAGTTGGCGGCAGGTGAGGATATCAACGGGCTCCTCGCCGGCTCAACGCCCGGGAAGCCGCTCAGCGTGGGCTGGCGGTCGGATTTCGTCTCCCCTGCCACGATATTCCACCCGGACTGCATCGCCGCGGTGCGCGCTTCCGCCGAGGCAGTAACCGGAAGCAGTAGCTTGGTCAGGGATATGACAAGCGGGGCCGGGCACGACAGCGTATACGCCAGCAGGAGGTGTCCTACGAGTATGATCTTCGTCACGTCGAAGAATGGCGTTAGTCACAACCCGGAGGAGTATACTAGCCCCGAGGACTGCGCTATAGGCGCGGGTGTCTTGCTGCAGAGTGTGCTGAGATATGATCGGTTGAGGGCAGATGGTAAGGCAAAGGCCTTTTGAAGATGAAGGTGCTAGTTATAGGGATATCCGAGTCCATACGCGTATATATCTATATAAATATCGGAAATATGCGTACTGGGAGGTCACATAGTAAGCCTCTACATATCGATAGGGAAGGTGTTGTAGTCTAAAGTGTTATTTTGGGTTGGTGTCATTGCAAATACTCGTCTAATATGTTTGTAATCTCTCCAACAGATCGAGGGATGACCCTTTTAATTATCGACGTAAAGGTTGTTGACATGTCTTAGCTGTCGTGAAGGGAGCCCCCAAACGTTCAAGTTTAATCTTTCATCTGCCTGACGTTTAAGTTGATGCGCTTATTTCGCATCCAACCCTTCCATGCCCGGAACTTTTCATCTTCCGCCGGCCAATCGGCCAAGAAATCAGGACAGGTGCCTTTGAGAACCTTTGGTACACCGTGCCAAGCGTAGCGAGCCTCCTCGGACATGTAAATGGCATCGCCGGATCGTAACCGGAGAAGGAGGTACGGCTTTTCTGGCTTTCCCTCTTTGTCCGGGGTAGTGTTCTTTGCGTGGTTATTCGGCGCAATCATGAACAGCGCATCGCACCCGATGCTGAGACTTATTAAACCTTTGTCCGATTCCTCGCTCACATCCCGGTGGATCATCATCGTATCTCCTGGGCTATAGAAGTTGACAATAGCAGCCTGAGCAAGGGTATCTGGGAACAGTGTCTGAAGAAGAGTTGCAATATCATGGGGAAACCCGGGAGGAGGCTGGTTAGGGTATACTCGATTGGTCCAGTCGTACTGGCCTCCAAGTGTTACCCAGGACAGTCGTCGCTCGAGGACCTGTTTGATGGATAGCGGCTTGTGTATGGTTGGGTCCTTTGGCACGAAATTTGCAGGTGAGTCCGGAGAATATGAGAAAAATGATCGGGCAGTATCATTCTCCTTATATTCTTCCTCTCGGTAAGGGAGGTCATAGTGGAGATGTAGGTTAGTCTGATGGGTAGGGTTACTCAAATCCCTATGAACCATGCGGGATAGTAATGATTTTTGCGTGCTCGGGGGTATCAGAGAAGGAAATATGAGCAGGCCTACGATCGTATGAGATACATCGTTAGGAGGGTTGAACATAAACTAACCTGGGAGTAGTGGATGGAAATAAAAGGGGGTGTCTTGAGGTATTTTGGTTTCGTCTTGATTTCCATCTTCGAGTTGCTTGAACGAGCTTATGAGTCTTTCTTTGGGGATATACCCTGCGAGTTTGAATGCGCCGGCATCTTTCGTGGGATCTAATTCATCAATATCGGGATGGTCAAGGAAGTCCGCATGGTCAGTCCTAGAGTATCCTTTCCAAGCAGCCCTGAGATCTTTATCTGGTTGTTGATGGGCGTCTAGAGTGGTGAGATCAAGCGTCATCGTCAGAGGGAGAACACCTTCTAGCTTTATCATTAGCCCTTTTTCAATGCTTCATAAATACTTTATTTACTAGTTGTTCAACAATATTTTGTACGTTGAATTTTGTGCAAACTGAGCATTATAATCGTATAGTGCATAATTAGTTCATATCGGGCTGAGTGATTATGTAATATATAGATCCCGGCCATCAAGATGCCCACTGTCCAGTGAGTGCATGTGGGCACTGGGCAGTGTTGCACTGCATGTGGGTAGATCCATCTATGTATGTACTTAAGTATTTCGGGTATTTTTAGGTCGTACTATGTACATAGGTACTTAGTACAGTTTGTACGTAGTACCTTCCTAAGCCACAAACGCGATAAACCTTGCTAGTAGCCACAACTCAGCGCGTATCAAAAGCCAATTCTACTGTTTACACCTTGTTATTGATTTTATTGATTTTATTGATGGGAAAACAACCACAAATCAATCTCACCACTCAGCTGCGTAAATTCCCAATTTCAACTTACCGCTAACGAATTCTTCGGATTCCTGCAGCAAACTTGAAATCGTGAACTGTTCAACATACCTGCAGCCTCAATGGAGTTTTGACCGACTGCGGGATCGCACAGAATTATTCTGATCATCCTGGTGAAGTTTTCTTCCCCATCCCACTATTGCCCCTCGTTTTTTTTCTAGGCGTTACCCCCCCAATAGCCAACTGCCAACAGTTAACCGCTTGTCCACCGCCCAACACCAAGTAAATAGCAACCAAATTCAACTTTACTGTTGCATTTGAAGTTTCCAATAATTACCTATACAACAAACCCGCCAACCCCATTTTCCTTTCTTACGCCCCTTCAACTCAATTCGATCCATTACAGTGGTAACTATCAGTCAAAATGGAGAATTACCAGAAGCTTGAGAAGATTGGTGAAGGTATGCTAAACTCCCATCACCCTCACCCCTGATTGATTTTTCTGTCATCTGATTGTTACCTGCTTCTCGCTTGTCCCGGATTCAACTACCTTCATCCTCTGACTTTTTACCCTCACCCAACAATTGATGGTTTACTAATGCAATGTCTATCTCTAGGCACTTACGGTGTCGTTTACAAAGCCCGAGATCTAGCCCACGGTGGTCGTATCGTCGCCTTGAAGAAGATCCGTCTTGAGTCGGAGGATGAAGGTGTCCCTAGCACTGCCATCCGCGAGATCTCTCTGCTCAAGGAGATGCGCGACCCCAACATCGTTCAACTTTTTAACATCGTCCATGCTGAAGGTCACAAGCTTTATCTGGTGTTTGAGTTCCTCGACCTCGACTTGAAGAAGTATATGGAAGCGCTTCCTATCAGCGATGGTGGTCGTGGCAAGGCTCTTCCCGAAGGTTCTGGCCCGGAGTTGGGACGTCTTGGACTGGGTACGAGTATGGTTCGTCGATTCATGAGCCAACTATGCGACGGAATCCGTTATTGCCATAGTCACCGGATTCTGCACCGAGACTTGAAGCCCCAGAACCTGTTGATCAACCGTGATGGCAACTTAAAGCTTGCCGATTTCGGTCTGGCTCGTGCGTTTGGCGTTCCCCTTCGTACCTACACCCACGAGGTTGTTACGCTCTGGTATCGTGCTCCCGAGATCTTGCTCGGCGGGCGACAGTACTCCACAGGCGTCGACATGTGGTCTGTCGGATGCATCTTCGCCGAGATGTGCACCAAGAAGCCTTTGTTTCCTGGAGACTCGGAGATTGATCAGATTTTCAAGACTTTCCGGTAAGTTACATCTCTAGTCTATTTCTACTAATCTTACTAATACTTTAATAGCCTGTTGGGAACACCTAGTGAGGACGTCTGGCCTGGCGTAACCTCTTACCCTGACTTCAAGGCATCCTTCCCGAAGTGGATCCGTGATGAATCCCGTAGCTTGTGCTCGAACCTTGACGAGACTGGCCTTGACCTTCTGGAGGCTCTGCTGGTTTACGATCCTGCCGGCCGCATTTCTGCTAAGCAGGCTTGCCACCATCCTTACTTCAACGAACCGCAACGTCAACCGACCCGCTATGGAAGTAATGGATATGCTTGAGCAACATCTATCCTGCTTAATGGATAGAGTATGATACAACGTATCCGAAACTTAGAGTATGCCTATTTTCACCAGCATTATTCTTCGCTTTCAGGATACGGTGACTCAGGTATCAATCACGAATACAATACTAAACGACACCATCGTTAAATGCGCTCCCGATCGGAAATCCTTGATGTACGCCACGTCTAGAATGCGTCTCTTGTAGGAGGATTCTCTGTCCTTCTCATCTTTCCAATGTTTTCGCAAGCTACGCGGCATGTGGACAATGGTTTTACGGGGCGTTGGGAGGGGGATTAGGCATTTGAGAGGAGTTAGGAGGGGAAACAGGAACTACGCATGAGAATAATCCCCTTTGCTGAAGGCAATGAATGTCATGGTGTGACAGTCGTCGGGCTGTCTTTGCTGCACCAGAATGAATGCCTTAATATTTCTTTTCCTTTGTCCAAGGTAGTTGCTCGGCTTCGAGCACGGATGATATTTGCTCCTGCATGGAAGTAAATCAATAAAAACCCGGTTACATTTCCGATCAATGGGGCTCGCCATCCTGGTGCCACTTGAAAAACATTTTGCGAGCGTTAACCTTCCAGCCATAGTGATTTGAATCATCGTGAGAAGTGTCCTCGTATAGCTTACCTAAGCAGCGTAAGGGGTGGATTTAGGGATGCCAAAGGGACAGAGTGTGACGTTAGGCAAAGTACCTAGTACCGTGGCACACTATTATTAAGTGGGTCTTCCTAAGGCTAAAATGATTACATAAACTTTAAATTGAACCAGACTCGGGCCGCGTCGCGCGCCATTGGGAACTTCAAAACCAACATATGTACACACCAATTGAACTTTCTACAGCACGCGCATCTGATTTTTTTATTGTTACCAATACTAGTTTTATTGAAATTAACCTCATGACGACATGCGCATTACAATATACATCATCGAGTCACCATGCGCATCATTAAGCCATCGTGGCTAAGCCATAAAGGTACGAACTTTGCATCTTCTAATGCCAGGATCTTTAGAGAAAAAGCTGACCATTTTTTTAAGGCGAACAAAAGGATTTCGAAGTCTATAGCTGTCACATATCCCCCGATGGCAAGAGGCTTGCGACTGCTGGTGGAGGTATGTCTTGGATAATGATTATTGTATGTTAATCTCATGCGCTGATGTTTTCCCCCGTAGATGGACACGTCCGAGTTTGGTCGACGGAATCTATCTACAATGCCGACGATCCATCCTACACGAAACCCAGACAACTCTGCCATATGAGCCATCATCTTGGCACCATACACTCTGTGCGATTCTCACCCAATGGTCGATATCTTGCGTCCGGGGCAGACGACAAAATCATCTGTATATACCAACTAGAGAGTGGTCCTCCCGCCATTGCTCCTTTCGGAACGAATGAACCACCTCCCGTCGAGAATTGGAAGACTTCGAGGCGACTAATAGGACATGACAACGATGTTCAAGATTTGGCTTGGTCTTATGATGGCTCCATTCTTGTATCTGTAGGTCTAGATTCCAAGGTCGTTATCTGGTCAGGACATACCTTCGAGAAGCTCAAGGTGCTAGGAAATCATCAAAGCCATGTGAAAGGAATTACTTTCGACCCTGCCAATAAATTCTTCGCCACCGCAAGTGATGATCGAACTATCAAGATTTTCCGTTTCACCCCACCCGCACCTAATGCGACTCAACACGATATGGTGAACAACTTCCAGCTTGAAACTACCATCAGCTCTCCCTTCAAGTCATCCCCCTTAACCACGTATTTCCGAAGATGTTCATGGTCACCGGACGGTAATCACATCGCTGCGGCTAATGCAGTGAACGGGCCCGTCAGTTCAGTTGCTATAATAGAGCGAACAAGATGGGATAGCGAGATTAACTTAATCGGCCACGAAGGCCCAACAGAAGTCTGCATGTTCTCTCCTCGATTATTTCACACCAAAAAACCAATGGAAAATGGAGCGGCTAATGGCCACTCGGGAGGGGCATTGGTAACAGTGATAGCATCTGCCGGCCAGGACAAGACTTTGAGTATCTGGAACACGAATACATCGAGACCTGTAGTAATATTACAGGACCTAGCAGCAAAATCAATTTCAGACCTCGCTTGGACTCCTGATGGGCAAATATTGTTCGCATCTAGTCTTGATGGCGCTATTGTCGCCGTCAGATTTGAGACTGGAGAATTGGGATGGGTAGCTAATCTCGAGGAGACTGACAAGGCTCTTTCTAAGTACGGAGCTTCGCGGAAAGCCATGGGAATTGCCGAGGACGTGGATGGGCTTCAGCTGGAAACCTATAGCAAGGAGGGGGAGAGGAGAGGTGCTGAATCGAGAATGGGAGCCTTGATGGGTGACTTTCATCCGCTCCCAAAAGATGCTCCTCCGGCAACGAATGGAGTCAAGAACAATAACACAGCAACACCAACCGCTCCAACCGTACCATCAACCAATGGGCAACTAGAATCCCAACCGGAGAAGGACAAGGCTGCTCCCGTAGAAGAATCAGCTGATAAAACTGCTCAACGAGTAAACGAACTGAAGTCACGTGTAACAATTACCAAGGACGGGAAGAAAAGAGTAGCACCAATGCTCATCTCGTCGTCCGGAACCGGCCAATCTTCACTCCCCCAAAGCCAACTGGTTGGATCTAGCTCGAAAGCCGCACAAAACGACGCACCACAGACGATATTAGACCTTTCAAAACCGTACGACGGGCTGCCGGAAGGTGGTTTAGCAGCTATGCTGCTGGGAAATAAGAGGAAGGCGGTTGCGTCTGAAGGTGATGAAGATGAAGAGCATCCAAGCAAGCGAGCAGCCTCTGGACCGAGAACTATAATGAGGAATAGCGTCGACGGCCTTGAGCCTGCGGCTTTTGAACCACCCGAGCACGGCCTAGTACCAACTCCCGAATATCTACGACCGGCGATACTTAACCCCTCTATTGCCATCTCCCAAGTTCGTTTAGCTGTCCCTAAAATAAGATCACATATCCTCCGCCCGTTGGAACGAGGCGTTCTGCTTGAAGAGAGCAACCCAGACGAGGCGTCGAAAGTGCCTGAAAATACCATATTAGAAGCGAAGAATCCAGTGTCGATTAGAGATCCGTCACATATCACAGCTTCGAAACGCGGTACTTTACTATGGCAGGATTACCTCCCTCGCGCCATCATCCTCGTGACGGGAAGCAAGAGATTCTGGGCCGCGGCCTGTGAAGATGGTAGCTTATATACCTGGACACCAGCCGGCCGTCGGCTTATAAACGCGATGGTGCTAGAGTCTCAACCTGTCATTCTGGAGTGCCGAGACTGGTGGCTACTTTGCATTACGGCGGTTGGTATATGCCATGTTTGGAACATCAATACACTTTCTTCACCTCACCCCCCGATCTCACTTGCTCCCGTGCTGGAGATCGCCATCAGCTCTCTCCAAACACATAGTGCCATGCCAGCTCCCGGCGTCACCTCCGCGCACCTAAACTCCAACGGCCATATCGTTGTCACCCTTACCAATGGAGACGGGTATTACTATTCCCCTACCATGTACTCTTGGCAACGACTCTCTGAATCATGGTGGGCTGTGGGCAGTCAATATTGGAATAGTAATGATTCTTCCGTGAGCGCCCTACAGTCTACAGCAGTCGGGCCTGTCACCCCGAAAGATGGCCAAAGCGACGAAGCTACTGCCTCGGCCGGCATAATTCCGTTCCTGGAGCGACATACGACAAACGAATTCTTGTTGAAGGGTAGAGCATACACGCTACAACGCTTGATCAAGACCCTGCTGTCGAGGGACGGTTTTGAAACTTTCGAGTCTAGCGTTAGTATTGCTCACCTGGAGAACCGTATTGCCGGTGCCTTGCAATTGGGATCGAAAGAGGAATTCCGGCTTTACCTGTTCATGTATGCGAAACGGATCGGGGCGGAGGGACACCGGGGGAAGGTCGAAGAACTTCTCAATAGCTTGCTGGGCGGGGTACTACAAGACAAAAAAGGAGAGGGCGAGACAGGGGGCAAGGGATGGTATAGCAAAGAAGACGATATCTGCGGTTGGGATCGAAAGGAGCTTCTAAAAGGAGTGGTGTTGATTCTAGGTAAGCGTCCTTTGTCGCAATCACGCCAATCATGCAAATTCGTCTTAATCAGATGCTAACTGTCCTCTAGGGAAATTCAGAGAACTACAACGCCTAACTGTACAATACGGACGAATCCTCGACCTCACGCTAGAGGATGATATAGCTGGCGATGCCATGACGGTTGATACGTAAATGGGATGTTACCATTATTAAAGGAGGAGTTACTAGGCAGTAGTGAATGGGAGGGGGCGTTCAGATATCTGATCTTCAGACGTAGGTACCAGTCCACATTGCCATAATTGACCGGTATTACTTGCTTGTACCATAGCTTCTTCAATCTATAAGGGCCTCTAGTGCTGGCGTCCAATGAGTCACATGATAACACGGTACGTGATCGGATTTTGAATGGTCGGGGACGACTGGTCGGTGCAGAGCGCTAGCGATCCATGAAATATGGTTTGGTGTAGCATCCCATGGAAGTCGCGTATGACCTCCTTCTATCAGGTTGTTTCCTAGGCGGCTACCTAAGGATAAGGGACCAAGCTTAGTTGTTTGCCCCATTAAGAAAGCAATCCACGACTTCCAATCTTGTCAAGCGAAGCACAGGTACAGTATTCCTCCCATGAAACAACACTAAACCCACTGTCCACGTCCATATCCACGGTAAAAAAAAACCTTCCCGACAACAACTCACTTTCCTTTCACTGTTCTTTTTCGTCCACACCTCACTCCTTTTCTCTTTCACTTCTATCGCACCTAATCGTATTTTGTCTTCTAGGGGAAAACATTTACGGTTGTCCACGATCCTGCCGCGATTTTCGCGTTCCCATTTTTCGATTTTCATTTCGCGTCTTTCCCGTCAGATTCTCAACTGCCTTTGTAAGTTTCCCAGTATGTTTTCGTGTTTTTTTTTTGACACCCCAACCACACCACTCGTTATCTGTTCCGCCAGGTTTTATGACGGTAAAGCTCGTTAGCCTGGACCCCAAGTATCCCATATTTATCTTGACCTTCACTGACGCAACAAAGGACGAGTAGAATCCAATATGTCTCAGGCATATCCTCGTAACGTTGGCGGTCGTTCTGCGGGAGGGCTTCATGCGCGACCAGCCGGTAGTAAGGATCATGTTCCGTCTGTGTCGCGCTCATCCAATGAGGACCTCGTTTCCCTTAACCTCACGCCTCGAGATGAGGAGAACATTATTCAGGCAGGCCCTCCTGATGACGCAGTTGAACTACCTCATGACAATATCCAAGCCCCCTGGTGGAGATTTGGGCGACGCCGATTTAGGTATGTTTCACCCATATTCACTGACACGATCCGCCTATTAATAGTCCTGTACCCTATCAAGGCCAGTCTCTTTCCGAAAAATGGTCATTTTGGGCTTGATTGTCATTCTCTTCGGTGCAAGTTGGTTGTCTAGTTGGAAGGATTCGGGAGTGCCAAAAAGCCATCAGCCAGCTCTCATTGACGCCTATGTTCCGCCAATGCCGCACCCCCCTGCTGGCTACACCATTCCAGGCGAAGTCAGCGATAGAGTCCAGTGGTTCCGCAAACATACTATCCTGGACTTGGACGATCTCCCTGTGCACCAGATACAAACACTGATCGACACGCGTCCAAAGGCTGCTTTCATCTCTTTGGTGCGAAATGAAGAGGTTGAAGACATGGTTTCTAGCATCCTTCAGATAGAGGCTCGGTTCAACGAGCGTGTAACCCATCAATACGATTGGGTGTTCTTCAACAACGAGGAATTCACCGAGGAGTTTAAGACGGCAGTGTCTAACGCGACCGACTCTTACTGCTACTTCGAACGTATCCCGGAGAAGAATTGGCGTGTTCCGCCTTGGATTGATGAGACTCGATTTGATGTTGGTCGCCAATTCATGGGTGGCATCGGTGTTGGCAAAGCATGGCTCCAGAGTTACCATCATATGTGCCGTTGGAATGCTGGTCTTTTTGCACTGGAACAGCGTCTTCTTAACTATGAGTATTTCTGGCGAGTTGAACCTGGCGTAAGTTAGCTTCTGTCTGTTCCTCTGTGATAGTAGTTTCAGATGCTTGTACTTTCCCTAATTGCCACTACTATTGTCCTGAAGCTAACACACCAGCTGCAGGTCCAGTTTTACTGCAATATAAATTACGACGTATTCCGATTCATGCAAGACAACGATATGATGTACGGATTTAACATGGCCATTCTCGACGATGCTCGATCTTTCCCCTCTCTCTGGGAACGGACCAAGGTATTTATCGACCATAACGAGTGGTTCATACACCCAGATGCCGACTTCAACTGGGCGCTACACAACGCCGAGGACCGCGATGAGACCATACGCCCTAGTACTGGTGTCAATGATACCGCAAGTGATGGGGAATACAATAATTGCCAATTTTACTCCAACTTCGAGATCGGTTCTCTAGAGTTCTTTCGTGGCGAGGAACATCAAGCTTATTTCGGCCATTTGGACAAAGCTGGTGGTTTCTATTATGAACGATATGGCGATGCCCCTGTTCACACGCTCAGTGTTAGCATGTTCTTGCCCAAAAGTCAAATCTGGTTCTTCCGCGATATTGGCTACGCACATGGACTTTGCGAACAATGTCCCCCTCATGAGTATGAGCTGTTATTGAAATCAAAACAGAACAACCGAGTATCACGAAAGGTTGAACAGCCGGATAATGAGAGCGACGTGAATGCAGTGATGATAGGACCATTTGAGAGCTTCGGTACCAAGCTCCGACGGTGGAACGTGGTGGCTCAAGATGTCAAGCGTCAGAAGGGAATACCCGGCCTTGCATGTGGCTGCACCGTGAGTGCGATCGACAGCAACAATGCGAAATTGGTACCCTATGAATCGAAGCAGCGCAAGCCTTCGGACCCATGCATTCGTAAGTTTCTAGGGGGGAGATGGCTCGTTAGGAAGAACAAGATGTCTGATTTTAGTAGTGTCACAGGGAACATTGCAGGCAGTGATGATGCTGAGTACATTCTGGATGGTAGAGCTGCTAATCCCATCCAGTAGAGGCACATCATATGATGCATTTATCAGAGCAGTGCTCAACACATCCATCGTCTTTGGGTTGTTTTGCGGATTGCCTTGGACTGTCAGCAAGCTTATCCCTCACCCTAACATGGATAGCTCACATGAATTGTATAACATCACCCAGCTCTATTAAGAGCAGGCCAACTGGTGAAGTGACCAATCTGGACCCGGATCTGACGAATTTCTTTTGTTCTTTTTTTTCTTCTCGTATTTGTGTGGCGACAACGGTGATATTGAGACCACACTAGGTTTTCATCGATCATTCCGTTGTCCTTACGCATTGCCGCCGTTGGTGACTGAGCTTCTGAAGTTTCCAAAGCTCAGGATCGTCCATTTGCCATACTATGACGATTTTCAGATTCGCAATGCCCTACAACCGTATTATTCATGTTGGGATTCAAATTTACTCGACAACAAGGAGGAAGATGTGTGAACGATATTAAATCATAGGCCGCAAGGCCCGGGGAGTTCCGGTACCGGCAAAGTTTCGCCTTATGATATTCTTTTCCTTTCGGTCCTCAATATTCACTCAAAATCTCGCCGATTACCAAGGTACATACCTTACGTACCTTAGGAATAGGCAACCTCTTCACACTATCTCGTCATGGTGGTAGTCGCCTTGAACTTTACGACATTCACGCACCCCGCTAATAGTGCGATCGCGATACTTTGACTTCGGTCTTGCAAATTTGCTTTGCAATTAGGAAGTCACAAGATTGATTCGATTTGTTTCATGTAAATAGCTCTTGCACAATTGGCCTAGGTCTACTACGTACCTCACCAGGTACTTACCTAGGTAAGTAACCAAATAAAGAAAACGTTGATTTTTAACCAGACCCACAACCGATGTTCTTGATATGCAACATGAATGATATCACCGTCCTTATGTACAGAGGATGCCAAGCTATTTCACCATATTCTTATTTCCACTACATCTAATTCTTAGGTCTTGCGTAGGAATAATCATTGACTATTCGAAAATGATTACAGCAAATAATTGATTACTATTGATAGAGCGAGTGAGGTTGAAAATTACTTATCGCAACCATTGGCTAACTCCAACTTATGAAATAGGGGAAATAGGGGTTATTGTCAGCTGGCTCGCAGCTGTTGCCAGCTGTTTCAATCTTGTTTCAATCTTCGCCAAGCAGCGCTTAGTTTTAGGAGGGTCATATTGAATTTCGGCTGTGTAGTGGCTGTGTACATAGGTACTACCCGAGTAGATGAGAACGGAATACCTCAGGGCTCGGTAGGTATTCGTTTATATTTCCCCTTGTTGCCCGATTTACCAGGCCGTTGACTATGAATTCAATTTGTAAATCTCTATTTCGATGTCGACATATCCCTATCAGAAAATACCCACAACTCACATAAGGCTTATGCGACTAGTTCGCGTGGCTCAATGTGGTGATGATGCTAGCGAAATTCTTACTTATGAGCTAGTCAACCTCCCCCTCGAGTCGTGCCCTGGCTACATGGCACTTTCATACACGTGGGGAGCAGACAACCCGAACCAAAGTGTTATAATAGATGGACACGTTATTCCCGTTCAAAACAATCTTCATGCCTTTCTTCGGCGACACTACAATCATTTACCATTATCTGACATCGACGAAGTATTTCTCTGGGTTGATGCGATTTGCATCAACCAATTAGACAAACATGAAAAAAGTCTCCAATTGACCTTAATGGGGGAGATCTACAAAAAGGCGAATCATATCGGTCTTTGGCTTGGGGAGGATAGCCACGATAGCAGTATCGCGATTGACTGCTGGCTGCGGCTTGTCGATAAAGTACGAAAGGGAGAATTGATCACACCATCTGATCTATCTAAAGATGAGACGAAAGCTCTTGATAACCTAGCTCTTCGCAATTACTGGCATCGGGTTTGGGTGTGGCAGGAAGCTTCAACCCCGAATATTCCCAGCTACATATTATGCGGTGACAAGCGAATAGCCCTTGGGGATGCGTTCGCTGTGAACGATGCCATTCGAACAATGCTACTGAATAGCTACTGCGTCACAAAGGTCATTCCATGGGTACCGAAGCTTCAAGCTATGTATGAACTTGCACGGATCAGGTCAAGCCATGCTAGTAAAGAAGGACTCGCCAATGACTCTCCCTTACGGGGTGCTGCGGATTGGAACTCGTTGATGAGTATGCTATTCGCGATACGAAACTTACAAGCTACTGATCCTCGAGACAAAATTTACGCCCTATTTCCAATCTATCGAGATATCTGCGGACGCTTGCCCTTCAGGATATGCGACGGGGAAGCCGTGGAGGAGACTTATAGGGATGCGTGCACTTTTATCCTCCAGAGGGAGCAAGACCTTCGACTACTTCTGTTTTGCAACGCCAGCAGTGCACCTGCGTCGACTCAGAGTTGGATTCCAAACTTTATAAATCTAGTGCAGCCTTTTGAGATATTCTGCAGCCAGGGGCTCTTCGACGCAAGCGGCTCAAAACCACCACACATTTCCGTCGTTGATAATCGGCGGCTGTTAAAAACCCGCGGTGTCAGAGTTGACCCGGTAGCCAGTACGCATCTCGGATTGGCGTATCCGAACGAGCAGGAGAGCTCGTTCGACATCGAGTACTGGCAGCCCAGGTTCAAAGTTTGGTTCCGGAGCATAGCCGAATTTATTTCGAAGGGAGAAGGCGACCGGAACTACCACAGGTATATACGGCTTTCAGAAGCTGCAGACCAGCTTCTGGCCCTCGGGTTGTGCCCCGGGTTGAAGCTACGGCGGACTGGTTCTGTTTCTCATTGGCCTGTCTTTGACGTTGCGGCAGGGGCCGAACCGCCTAGTATCGAGGAAGTGGGGCCTGAATTTGTCGACCTTTTTCTGCGCCTGGGTCATGCATCTCTCTTTTGGACCGCCCACGATTATCTTGGGCTTGGGGACATGTCTATTCGCAGCGGGGATATAGTCGTGGTTCTCTATGGTTTATCGATCCCTGTGGTACTCCGGCGCACTGCACTATTCTGGCGCATTATTGGACCATGTTTCGTCGTGGGGATGATGGATGGGGAGGCGCTTAGGTTAAGAGCGTGGGAGGAAGAATTTACGATATTCTGAAATTTTAGACAGGCATATAAAATGTATATAAGATTCAAGGTTCAAATGCTCTCACATCCCCTGGACTATACAAATCGCTATGCATGGCCCCTTCAAATACGTTGTCTACTAGATAAGTACCTAGGTACCTAGGTAAGTGGGTGTAAATACCCGAGGAAATGTTCAGGGCCCTCGAGATACATCTAGATATACCATGATTGCCAAGAGCAAGAATCTTCTAGGTACATAGAAACAGCTAGGTGTATTAGGTAAACCCTCAGTATAACATAATTGCATCCTCAGGGCCTAATAAGATAAAAGGCACATATTTCAAGCTTTTATTCGTACGTACCATAGCGGCAAAAGGTGTGTTGCGATAATCATTTTACTTTAAAAATCATTCGAACTTTTAAAACCATTCTAACGTTTTCATGTACCCCTCCTTATTATTTGTATGTAAAGGTACATACAAAAGTTATAATGATTTTAAAAGAGTAAAATCATTCTTAAAAAACGTAATCCTTCTAAAAAATGGAACCATTATACCCTCTTTTCTGGAGGGCAACCACCTGCACACCCTAGCTACAGCAGCACTTACCACACTTATAACAGCACTTACAGCACTTACAGCACTTACAACAGCCCTGGAGGTAAACCACTGTAGCTGGCAGTGGATCTTAGGGCTCGTTTTACAACTGGAACACTTGGAAAAAACTTAGAAGTTTTTTTATTTTATTTTTATCAACAACAACAACAACAACAGCAACATCTCGTACAACACGTACAACACGTACAGCTGCAACGCTTGCAGCAGCAATAAACCCCACATGCGCAGCAGCAGCAACACTTAAAGAAAAAAAACTTAGAAGTTTTTTTTATTTTCTTTTACTTTTTACATCCACACATCCACACAGCAACATCGTCAACATCACTGTCGCGCCAAGCTTACTAGATCAGTAGATCAGTAGACGTGCAGTAAATCAATAGACGTGCAGTAAATTAGTAGACGTGCAATAGATCAGTAGACGGGCAGTAGATCAGTAGATCAGTAAACCAGTAGACCAGTAGACCAGTAGACCAGTAGATTAGTAGACCAGTAGATTAGTAGACCAGTAGATTAGTAGACCAGTAGATTAGTAGACCAGTAGATTAGTAGACCAGTAGATTAGTAAACTAGTAGGTGTGAAATTGGGGGGAGGGGGACGAGGAGGCGACGGCGGGGTACAAAATATAAGAAATAATTCCATATTTCAAAACCATTCTATAAATGAAAACCATTTTACATTCAAAATCATTTTGATCTTTGGAATGGATTCATATTTAAGCAACTCATGTTATTTTTTGTGTACATTTCATAATATATAATCATTATTTGAACCTACTATTTGCCGCTACGGTAGGTATATAAGTTTCGTAAGAGCAGCTCCATATGGTAGCATGAAGTTGTTATATCACAAAGTTGAAACCACAGAGAGCTAAGAGTATCCGCAATGCCTCACAAACGATCTCAGAGCGCCAGGCCTGATGAAGCCTCTAAGAGGAGAAAGACGGTGTCTATTTATTCCGCATGTTCGAAGTTGCTCCCTAAAGGAAATCTTGTCAAGAAACCTAAGATCCCCAGTTTAACATATGCCCAAAAATATCTGCCAGCGACCCTTGCTGCTCACGGCCTATCCAAGAAAGACTGGGAGGCCCTAGAAGGTACCTAAGTAGATCATATAGGTACCCGCCATTGGATATGAGAGTATATTCTAATTCATTGACAGCTTCCCAAAATGAATTACCACGATTCCTCTTTCGAGCCTTCGGTGCGAAGTCTGGGGGCAATGCCCGTTTAAACACCAAAACCGGGATTATCCCCCGCGGGTTTCTTGGAGGCGAGAAACCTACTCACATGTATGATATTTTTAATCTCAGGGATATGATCGCAAGCCACTTATGCGGATATCATGTCAACACTCACTTTAGTTCATGGGCAGCCTGTATTACTATCGCTAGTATGTGTTACCTTGAACTATTGCTCTTCCATTCTCTTCTTTTCTTATAGTATTAAGTAAACTTCGCGTAATGGACTAAATTCTAATTGTGGTTGTAGTGGCGGACGGAGCAGACATGGAGTATATCGGAATTATTGATCGGACGCTACTAGATCCTCACGTCAAAATTTATCGCGTTCCAGATCTGGCGAAAGCTGGTCTCTTTGGATCTTCGATCTTTCACTCCGAATACTTGGCATACGGTCCTATATCTGGACCTGCCTTTCACTGTGTTGCACACTCTAAGATTACAAGCAGGGGGTACTATAGTCTTGCCGGGCGCTCCTTTGGGGTTGATTCATTCGACATGTCTATATACGCAGATATGGATAAGAGAGTGGCCGCGGCGAAGAAATTAGCGAGTCTTTTCCGTCCATCCCGCGATAAACGTCCTGATATCATCATAGCTCTTACTGCGGCGTTTTCAACCCTAAGTTATTGTGGGTTCGATACGGGAGAAGGCAATGAATTAAACAAGAAACTCCTTGAGAAGCTTATAGCTCATCTTCACAATGAACTCAAGGCATTCAAGTCGTCATCTGAGGATTATAAGAATGCAGCTCTCGTCAACAGTAATATGTATACTGCAAAATACCCCCAGCTCCAACAATTGGTACTTCAACTAGAAAGTATCGAAGCCCAGAGCCAGAAAGGGGACATTTTTAGGTTCGGCATGTCGCGAGGACATAACCGTGTGGATCAAACCCCTTTTTGGATCAACTTTTACACCAAAACAGCGCGTTTTGATTCGAGTATAATCCAGGATATAATGAAGCTATTCATTTGAAACGAGAGCAGGCTTTTACAGAATTGATTTAAGTATTAGATTATTTACCTACCTACTTACCTACGATTAGGTAAATATATCATAGCCTCCTGATACGCTCAATTCGGCATAGACCTCGATTAAATTCTGCTTTCCTACTAGCTCGGATTTACTAAAATCGAGAGAGATGAGATGTAGATAGGTATGGAGGCCCATAGGTGAGACTGTGCCAAAAAAATATTGGAGTGTAAATGCTGCCTAAAAGGGTAAGGTGTGTTGCAGCCACAGGTAAGTGGTGGCTTATCCCTTGCTAAGCAGGTACTTCGTGTATTTAATTTTAGAAGATTGCTTGTATAATTAGGTATAAAAGCTTGTTACTTAGATGTTAGTTATTTATTTAGCTTATCAATTGACTTGCTGATCGATTTGCTGATTGACTTGTTGATTAACTTGTTGATTGGTTTCCAATTAAGAGGGCAATGAGGTTATTCCCAGCTTGGATAGGTAGGTGTAAGGTTGAACCACTGCAATTGCTGTAATAGCTGTAATAGCTGTAATAGCTGTAATAGCTGTAATAGCTGTAATAGCTGTAATAGTTGTAATAGCTGTAATAGCTGTAATAGCTGTAATAGCTGTAATATATTTATTTTATATAAGAGTGATATTAATTGCTTAATATTAACCATTAGCATAACCTATTCTTACATACCAAGGCATCGCTTTTGAGTGATTACATAAAGGTAATCTTACTAGTACCTAGAAGTTGTCAATAGTAACCATCATCAATCAATCAATCAATCAATCAATCAATCAATCAATCAATCAATCAATCAAGCATGCATTCTACTTAGGTAGTACAATCAGTAGATATCACAGACTTCAAGACGTGGTAATACAGGCTGTATGGGGTCGGGGTCACGTTTCCAATTATAGCTATTACAGCTATTACAACTATTACAGCTATTACAGCTATTACAACTTTGTACGTATATGCAAGGTCAATAATAACATACCTAGTAGGTAGGTAGGTAGGTAGGTAGGTAAGTAAAAGGCCTTCATTAGCAAGGCGACCATAGGTACATGATTCTATAGCTAAATTTGTATGCGAACACAAGTACCATGCGTCTACCTACTTACCTCCAGCTATTAATGCATGTACTCATTTATCATCCCACCAATATGTGGCTTGATACCCACCAGCACAACTACCGTATTAGGCATAGCTACTTCTATTTTCCAAAATTTAATTCTTTTTTGGCACAGTACCACCTATGGGCCACCATATAGGGGACGAGACGGCGAGCCCAATAACTCATTCATATTAATCATTTTCGCTTGCCTCTTCAGCTAGACAGGTATTTAGGTAGATACCTAATACATGTATATAAGGTCAGGAAATAACATCTTTGAAGCCTCCTCTATACCTAGTTAACATTCTAGCATCGCATTCAACCAGATACACATGTACATCCCAAATCAAGCCCTGAAGATCGAAAGAGCCTTGTCCAGTTCTTGCTGCAAATCCGCATCCCAAATCCAGCTCATTCGTGATTTGAAGTTCTTCTCAATCGCCTCTAGGTCATCGCCTTCGAGTTCGAACTCATACAGCATGCCCGCCTCTCTACTCGTCTCGACCAATTTCTGAGTTCTCGGTCGTCTCACCTCATCGTAAGCCTTGAACGCCTTGTCGAGATCCTGCACGCTTTTGGATTCTCCGATCAAGCTACCGAGGATGTAACTGTCCTCGATGCACATGCCTGCTCCAGACCCTTGATGTGGGGTAGTCGCATGTGCGGCGTCTCCGAGAAGGCAGATGCGCGGACTTGTACTGTAGTAGATTGGCGCAGGGGGGTCATTGAAGAGGGCCCAGATGTCTCTTTTCTCCATAGCCGCGACGATCTTGCGTACCACGGGGCCCCACGTGCTAAAATCCTCGAGCATTTTCTCTTTCGTCGTCTTCACCACCCACTGTGGATCCGTCCAGGTATCGCAAGAGCTGAAGGCGACGACTTTTCGGGGTTAGTCAGCTTAAGTCATATGAAGAGAAAGTTCCTCGGGTTACATACCATTCATTGTCTTCCCCTTTTCAATCGCGAGGGTTAGTAGATGACCATGATATCCCATGAATAGCTGATTGTTAACAGCCATCTCCTCGCCGAGCATCTCGACAGCTTTTTCCATCGGTATCAACCCCCTGTATGCGTATTTTCCAGAGAATAAGGCCTTCCCCTCATCCGCTCCTAGTAAGACTTCCCTAGTCTTCGATTTAATCCCGTCACAGCCCACCACAGCGCTATGTTGTGCTGTCGTTCCATCAGCGAAGTGGAGCACAACATCTTGAGATCCATCGGTGGCGCTCGTAATGTTGGCTAACCTCTTTCCAAACTTTGACACCGAGTCAGGTAGCAACTTGAGCATCTCGTCTAGAAAATGAGCTCTGTGCACACCCCCAGCAGGGTAATCGTTGGTGTAGCGGATCTCGAAGATGGGATCTCCAACTTTCAACCCCTCCTTCTCCTTTTGCTTCAGCACCCCCTCCGGACCGGCTTTCCGCTCGTCGCCGACGCGGACAGTGAACCAGTCTCTACTCTTAGACTCCCAGCCATGTGTGACGCACCGTTGGTACCCCTCGACGATGTCTGGGGAGATGAGCTCCATGGCTTTCACTGCATTTGGCCCAAAGGCCAAGCCGGCACCGATCTCTCCGAATTTCGAGGCCGACTCGTAGACCGTAAAAGGCACATTCCGCTTGTAGAGAGCGATGGCTAACGAGACGCCGCTGATGCCTCCGCCGACGATAGCAATGTTAAATGGTTTCGTAGTCGTCATCGTGTAAATTGGGAGCGAAAGGCACAATAGAGAATGGTGAAGATCTAATATAGAAAAAAGTCTACTGTTCTGTGTTTGTGAGACTAGGATTCCTATGGCATAGAAGAGAACTGGCTGTCGTATAGCAACGAACCTAAAGATATATATATATGGCTAGAGCTAGTCGCAATAGGATGATAGAGTGGTACCAGCGGGGAAATAATGATACATAGGTATCATCAGTTCATTTCATGATCCTTACTAAATACTTTGTAAGGCCTTACCTATAACCGGCGAGACAGACCAAAAGTTTCCTTTCGGTCATCGACGCCACGAACAAGCTTGATGAGTACCTAAGTAGCAGTATCCATAGCGACATCTTTAGTGAGACACATAGACGATCTATCTTAGAACAATCCCGTTGTTCTAGGTTCACTAGGAAATCGGGTTTCGTGTAGTTCGGCTAGGTGTAAGTCACCAGGTAAGGAAATCGCATATCAGTCTAACAATAGTAGCTTTTACCTTATAGTTGGGATGTTTTTCTATGAGAAAATATTAACAAGTGCTGGTTAAATCGGGTTTTAAGTAAGCTTTTACTTCAGCGCCGAATCCCTGGCCGGTATTCACGTATCATGGGGTTGTAGACTCTAATACGACGTCACCGCGCCTCCATTGAAATCTCCACCTCAAGCCCAGTCACCCCAGTCCAAATTGTTACCGTGCTAAGGCCGCAAATTCAACACTGCGCGGGTCGGCGGGAGCGCCCTTGGAAATTCCCGGAAATCTGCAAAGAGCTCCGTGGCGAGTGCGATAATATAGGGGCAACGGACAGTACGCAATCGCGACACCGAAACAAAATCAGGGGGCTCCTCTCCTATTATTGGTCTAAACATTGCCCACCTAACTATGCCTTATCCAACTTGTTCCTTAACGCCCCATTCTCCACACTTGTCACATTTCCCGCGGCGTTAATGTTGAAGATGAATTGATCCAGCGGCTTAGCCCCGTACATAATGCCCGAACCGGTGATCCAGCTAACACAATCCGTCGTGAATGGATTCGAAACGTTAGGTAAGCTCAGGTCCTCAAATACGGCTTTGAACGCGACTCTCTTTCCGCCGTCGGAGGTCGCATCCCACAGGCCAGTGGGATAGAGTCGAACGCTCGGCTGGACTTTGTCCCAATATTCCTCTACCACGTTCTGGCTCAGAACCACCGAATACCACACCAAATCCGTTCCATTGCTTATCCAAGAGCTCAGACCTAGTCCAGGGTTCTGGCTATCTACCACAACGCTAAGGGACGAGTTTACCGTAGGGTCCAGGCTTTTATATGTGCCACCATATACCTCGTTTGCTTGGATGCGTGCTGTGTTTACCATGGTTGGGAGGTATGTGTTCGACAACGCGTCCGCTATACTCATCACCAGTCCATCAAGGCCGTCACCTGCTGCTAAGACAGAGAAGCCCATGTTGAACTCGGGAATGACAGCTAATAATGCATTGTATTTTCCCAAGTTTCCAGCTTTGTTGAAAGTGGTTGCGAACTGGTATGGCATATCTATCATCCATGATTAGTTAGCTGGCGAGTTATAACTACGGTTATTCCACACACCGTCAGAAAGGGGTAGCCGGCGCACGCCCCACGGCATACCAACCCCTGACTTTGGATCCGAACTAAAAGTTACGGGCTTTAGCCATCTTCTTGTCGTGGTTGGTGGTAACAGCGTCGATCCCAAGATTGCTCGACCGACTCGAGATAAATCCGAAGGCGATATATACATATTGCCAGTGCTTTTCCTAGTAAGCGAGATCAAAGGTTTACGGATGAGAGGAAGTTGCTCACGGCGACTCGTTACCCAGATCAAAAGCCCAGCTGGCTTGATAGGAGTCACCAGGGATGATTCCTAGAGAATCATCAGGAGCAGTGTAGAACGTGCGATTCAAATTGAGCGGCTTGATAACTCTATCTTGGACCAGTTCGCTGAAAGATTTCCCTGTCATTTGTTCCAGGGCGTAGCTAAGGAGGGTGTAGCCGATATCTGAGTACGCCGGCGTAACGTACGGCGAAAAGGAGGGAGGTAACTTCTTTAGACCCTCGAAGAATTCTATGCAGATGATTAATATTTGGATATTGAAATGTAGGTAGATGAACGGTAAGCTTACGCGTTCTATTGCAAACTGGATTATTGCCACATGGTGGTATTTCCGCACTCCCTATAATGGGGAACCCGAAATCTGCTGCTTGAGATGCAGTCAATCCTTGCGTGAGCTCGCCTAATATAGCATCTATATACATATTATGAGTCTTATTTCAACGACCTCGTTAAAGCGAGCGGCTGCTTACAGTCTCTGGCAAGACCAGACATTTGACTCGCTAGCGAACCCATTGTGATAGACTCCCAGTTCGTGGATGAAATCGAATGGGAATTATCGGCACCAGCTTCAACAAAAGCCGCAATTTCCGGAATATAATTGGCAATAGGTTCGTTCCATAGTGTATCGCCCGCTTCCGCAAGAAATGTCAAGATAGTAAACACCTTTGTGACACTTGCGAGTCTGTAGACAGTGTCGCCATCGACTTTAGTAACCCCTGTTGAATTGAGAGTCTCCAAGTTAGACGCAGTCCAATGATGAGACCATAGAGGTTCTTCATCGTCTACAGAGAAGACTTCGACTGAGTATGAGAAACTGTCAGATTTAGTTTCGTTGGAATGGTCGATATATTCTGAGAACACGGAGTCTAAAGCTGTTGCCGCTGTCTTAATGCCTGGTTGCACAAGAAGGTTTGTAGGTTTTGGGTATCCTAAACCGTATAGAGGGCAATTCTGTTTGGCAAACACGCCGTATACAGCGAATAATATCAAGACCCCGAGTTGCCACATTCTGGTATTGACTCACGTCACGGAGAAAAGGGGAGATTCGAAGGACTGTTGATGTAAAAGGTGTTTATTTTCTCTTCTAGGACACCTGGGCAGTTATGAATCTCCCGAACAGCTGACTAGGAGATCCCGACCTATTCATAAATATTGTTAGCAATTGTCTCTCCTTCTTCCCGATTACGATCAGGCTATCTCAAGAAGCCCGCTATACTACCTGCCTACCTAGGTAGGTAATTGCCGCCAAGCAAATGGTGGCATCTTGACCGGACACCCACGCACAAGAACAAAGGTAGTAGTAGATAATAAGAAATAAGAAATAAGAAGTTCGTTAGATTGCGCTGGCGTTGTGAATAGATATATCGAAGCTCCTTTCATATAATCAAGATGCTGTTCCACGGATCCCACGGATCCCACGGATCTTGTCCAATTAAAGACTTCCCCGAAGGTTGAGTAGAGGAAGTCTAGACCGGCAAATGAGATACCGGTTCATATTGATTTAGTTATATAGGTAGGTAGGTATTCATTTTGTCGACTGCATACCTCATACCCTTATGCATGTAACTAGGCATAGGTACCGAGCGTATGTTCTGATACTACGGTGAGGGTCTCAAGCATAGGCAGTTGAAATGATGGGTCATGCATGCATATGAAACATCAAGTCATGTAATTCATCATCGTGCTGTATATTAGTAAAGGTCTAGACTTTCGTTTTTCTTATCATCGGATATCAGACGTCTTGAGGATAATGACAAATATCGTCAACATAGACCCCAAAGTGAGGGTTAGGGTTAGGGTTAAGTGGAACAGACAGGGGCATTGATTGATCATTACGTGATAAATGGGGAACGATCTGGGATTTATTAGTAATTTCAAACGTAACAATAAACCAATGGACAATATCAATATTTTAAGTACGTAACATAGCGCAAACGCCCACGATCAAGACACGATGATATATAATCGGCTACGTGCGATAAGTGCCGGTCCTGTAAGGTCAAATGTGATAAACTTCAACCAGAATGCTCTAGCTACCGCAAATCCGGCGTTCCTTGCACCTTGTCCGGTATTTCTAAACGCGTGAATCACACCAAGCAACTGTGAGTCTTCCAAGGTTTCTCTTCGAGCCTCAAGGCTCCCTAAGTACCTACCTAGGTGTCTATCTATACATACCTAGTGATCTAACAAAGCGCCTATTTCATAGCCGAAATGATTCCTCTAGCGTTTGAGAGCGCCTCGACGATATAGACCAGACTCTGAATGCCCTGACCCAGCTCGCCCAACAAATTGTCGCGCGAACCCATATTCTTCCTCAACCCGATTCTTATGTCCCCTATCTTGCTCAGCCGAAACAGACATCGAGCTTCACAAATCGCAATGAAATTCTACTAAGTATCCAACGAGAGCTGTCTAGGCCTATTGTTGATGAGAAGCTCTTTCACAAAACTATCAATTTAGAACATGGTGGATAGCGGATCTACCCTTGCCTTGCGGTCCTAGCTTTAATAACAGCTCTATCAAGACGACTAGCCTAAGTTCTCACCAAACGCGGGGATGAGACGGATAGTAGTGTGAAAGTTTCTACTGAAGACTCGGCATGGCTAGCTGCTTTGCGATGGCAAGCTGGATGGGTTTCCTTACCCGCACAGCCCGCGATGCCAGCAACCGGGGAGGAGAATGGTTGGACCCTCATATTCAACAATATCGTCTACTAGGGCTAGGCCTCGAAGCTCAAGCGGCTTCTTGACCTTCACCGCGGCCGCCATAACGAGCGTGTGCAGCAACAACTACTTTCGCATGCCCGCATTTGCCTCCAACTTCTCTGATGCTATTTCTTCAATCACGACGGCGAACATAACCTTATTGGGTCGTATGCTTGGCAGCCACCCCGTAGTTGCATTCGTCGACCTGGTTACCTCTCATCTTAACAACCTGGCCGAGGGCGGAGCTCTAGAGGCAGAGTTAGGAGCTGATTTCGAAATGTTTTGGGCTGTTTGCCGTTATTTGCAAATGTTAAAAGACCCTAGTTTTCCCACGCCGTACTTTATACACCTATTGAATGGCTTGGGTTGGGCTCTAGGGATTCTTGGAGTGATGAAAAGTGGGTTGACAGACCGGCCTCAGAGACTATCCGACTACGTGGATTCCAATTCTTTCACCCGACAACACCTAGACTCCTTTACCCTGGCCGTCGCTCTAAGTCCGGGATTAATCCCATCCTCAACTAAGTGCTCGATCAATTCAGCAGTCATGAGCTGAAGTATAGGTACCGTTAATACATCTTCACAATGGTAACGAAACGGCCCTATTGCAGTCTTAAGTAAAACTCAATAACCCGGATCCTTCTACGTTGGTGCTCCCTTCAACGTCCCTGGACTTGCATTCTAGCCTAAACTCTTACTTGAGTGTCAGGGTTAGGGTTAGAATTAGGGTGAGTAACATCACAATCGGGATTTCTGTCATTGATATAGTCAAACCTACCTACCTAGGCAGCTAGGTAGATATGTGGGACATATTGGAGCGGTAAATGTAAAGATTCGGCGTTCTCGTTTACTCCATTACCTACCTACCTAAACAAGGTGATGGAAATTTGTAATGTTTTATATTCAATTTGTGAGCATAGCCGCGACTTACGTAAGCTAATAGAACATTAGCATTACTAAGCATACAATGGAAACAGTCACATTGTATTCTCTCGTGGTGGTAGAAAATATCGACTTTGGGAATCGTACCAACCCCCTCCTTTTCCCCTTCTAACCCTCTGAAACAAGAAAAATCCAAATGGCCTCTTGGGACTAAATTAATTGCCAGCACGATAAAGCCAAGATCCGAACCACCGAAGCAAGGCACGCGCACGATGAAAACCACCCCAACAATATTTCGCGGAGAAGTCAAAGCATAAGCGGAGTCGCTCTGCGACAAAAGTTCCAACCTTCTTATGAGTCGTGGACGATGTAGGATCTAACAGTCTAAGCGGGTCGAATGTTGCTCTTGACGAAGATTGCAGTATGTTTCTGAAGATGATCATATCAATACTCACGCTCTTCTCGTGTGTATGCCCCCTTTTTCCCGATCTCGTGGGGGCCTAACGGCGATTTACAACTCATCACACAGAACCTCATCTTCTGACTGCAACCTGGAGGGGCCAGCTGCGACGTCTTCATTTCGAGCAGTGGCCTTTCATGCGGCCTTCTACTTCCCGCCTCCTTTAGCGCATCCATCACTCAGAGCTACCCTTGACAGGAGATAGACGGCGATAGTGACTGTTATTGACGCGCATAGTTCCATAGTTTCTTCTTTGCTGTGCCGGAGACGTATGATCCAGTCTCGCTGGCGCCCAAACAACATAATATGCGGTCGAGACGCGAGCAAATATGAGGGGCGTGATATTGGTTTGAGATTGTTCGCGGAAGTTGTAGGTTGCGTTCATCTGTGGAGTTAAAATGATATTCATCATCCCATTTTTCATCGGAGAATAAATCGTAAATAGTCCTATTGGCCACCAATTCAATCTATTAAGCGGTAGTAATATAGACATGGGATGATTTTTATTAAATAGTGAAATTATCTCAATTGATTGACAATTTGATTCGGCTTTTCGATGTCCGGAATCACGCGCGCACTTGGATTGTCTTTCTCGGCGGTGCGCTGCCGCTCTTTGCGCCGGCGTCGCACCACAACCCACTTCGGACAGCTCGGAGTACCGTGGTCGTTGGCATATATCTAGAACCAGTGCCGGTTATCTTCTGGAAAGAATATCGGAAATTTTCTAAGAGTGCATGGGCTTCAATATAAGGTAATTTACCTATAGTGTGATTACGTACAAGTTAAGGATTCTATGAGGCACGGGGCACGTGAAGATTATGAAAGAAGAATCGAAAGCCACATTCCGGGATCCACGAAACGTTGCATGTCGTCTCACCTACCTACCTAGGTAGGCAGGAGGTAGAGATAGTCTATTGCAACGACATCCGTTCCATTTGTTAGCCTCAAGAATGGCCATCTTCGCTCTCGCTAAAGTCCGGGTTAAACACCTACCTAGATTGGTATACTATGTAGCAACGAGTAGGACACTGTCGGCATTCAGTCATATGCTTATTTGATGTACCATTCCGGCGTACGGTTGATAGATAGAGTTGGCTAAGAGGCGTAATATATTCACAGCTAACTTCATATTCACCGAAAAAGGTAGATGCATTATTGACATCGTTGCCTATCCGAAAGATATGCCAGTCATCCGAAACATTCCTTTTGCTAAGGTTACCTAGAAGCAACCCTTAATGAACACACTCTTTACGTACTCCATTACCTATGTGCCTCCTAATCACTCGCCCCCAAACGCCACGCTATCCTGCGTCCTATTCCATGCCCGTCGCCTCATTCTGCCCATGCCTATAACCTTACATCCATTACACTGTCCCTTTCCTGGGATTGCAGTGTTGCATTAGAAGTAGACCCAACTACCCTTTTAGTACCTATTCATGATACAGATGGCCTCGGTAGCCTAGGTGGCATATCTGATGTAGCTAATGACGATGCGGAAGACGAGTGAGGCTTCTTGCAGTAAACCGTCATTCTAAGGCGCGTTAGTAGTTATACTCGGACATGCATTATGTAACTTACAGAGTAGAATATGAGTGGATGCGTGTGTTCTCGATATCCTTTCGCACTTCGACTAATAGCCTATCCAGAGCATCCTTGGACCACCCTAACCCGTTCGAGAACACGGGGAACGAGTAGACATCGATCACTTGTAGCGTGTTGCTCTTCTGCATGGCACCGATCTTCTGGCTTTGCTTCCCGGGAGGCCACGTGTTAGTGGGTACGGCGTATTTCCGCTCGACGATGTTTTCGAAACCGGTGAGTTCCAGAACACGTTTGTAATCGAGGACGTAGAACAGGGATCTCCCTAGATTTTTAACACCTAAATTAGTAGTTAGTTTTAGAGAAACATAGAAAATGAGAGATGAAAACAGTTTCGAAAAAAGAACTTGCCTTCAGACATGAGCTTGTTCCATTTTTGGAATGCCGTGCCTTCGAGAGAACGGTCTGAGGACTGGGCGTGTAGAATCCATTCCTGGAACTCGACCCAGCCGCCGGGGGCGAGATTGTCGTATATCAACTTGAATAACTTGCGCTTGTCGGCAGGCTCGCCTAAGCTTCGCACGTGGATGAAATCGAACGGGCGGCCGAACTTCCATTCATCGTATACGTCGGCTATGCCAAAATGGCAGTTAGGTACGATGAAGGGTGGCGGTGGGACCGGGTTAAGATCTATCCCAAGCACCTCGCTATCTGGGTTCCTTCGGGCTACACACATGTTAACAATCATGCACGGATGCAACGCTAGGGACTGAAGTGGGACGTGCCGAATTCTATGGCCCATATTCCTGTGCCCGTGCCGACATCGAGGACTCTTCTCGGCTTTATGACCGGGGAGAGATGTAGATCACCGTCGTGAACTTCGACACTTATTTCATGTTGAAGGTCTGTTGTTTTTAGTATATCAGCATTGGTCTAGTCTGATCGGTGAACAAAATGAGGTCTTACTCATGCGCTCTTGTTCTTGCTAAGAAAATCACTTTAATTAGTCAAGCAATGATTGAAGCGGCTTCCAGTTCGTCGGGCATACCTTGTCCGAAGGTAGGAAGTAGTCTTTTTAATTACATGTTAGTACTATAGCCGTTTAGGATTGGGGTTACACGGAGCACGCACTCCTATTGAAGGTGCGGCCAAATTTGTATACTATCGAGCGAAAGAATCTTGAAGAGCTCGAACCACTAACGGCCTTCGTAGAATCCCTGGAAGAAGAGGTAGGCTCCATAGTCAGTTTCACTTCGGTCCTCAAGCAGAGAAGCTATGCTGAACAGAGAGAGATTGGTTCGTTTACTTACCTCCTTCTAGTCTGGCGGGGGGAGAGGGAAAGACCTTCATCAGGTTCATGATCGTCATCCTCATCAACACCGGCGCCATCACCTGCACTGTCAGGGTCAGTCCGTGGCCACCCTTGCTCTGACGCTGCATTGAACTATCGATATTACATATTAGCCATCGGTTGGTGCGTACGTAAGGGAAGACCTGTGTTTCGGGTTTCGTTTGTGTGACGAGATAGGTACGAGATTGTGATAGATCACAAAAAAGATCAATGACCGAAACGGGGAAATAGCATTAGCGTAGCACCGTAGCACCGTAACTTACATGGAGGCCGGAAGAGAGACCGTTTGCCGAGCTTAACGCATACTGGGAGTTGCCGGCAGGCTCGGCTGCAGTTGTTGATGATGGCGACGGCGGTCGATCGGTGCTACTGCTAGTCGTTGACATGAAAGACGGTGCTGGCGGGCTAGACGGGTGATAGGTTCCAGGGGGATGTGCGGCCAAGGTGAAAGTATCGGTGTATAATGGGGAACGAGGGCTGTTTGGAAGCGGGGTACGGTGATGGCGAGAGGAACCCGAAGTGGCTCTACTATTAGCCGTTGAGGGTCTCACAGCCAATAACCTATGTCTCCCTCGATCTTTTGGTGAATTTGTGGTGACGTTGGTTGCCTCCATCCGGTCAGTCGGGTCTTATCTCAAGTATTAAGTAATCAAGGTATAACTATGTATATAGTAGTGGGTAATAGAATGTAGTAGGTAGTATGTAGATAGTATGTAGAGATGTAGATATCTTGTTAGGGATTTTGTTGGGTTTGTGGCCACTAGGTAACGGGTCGAAATCTCAGCGCTAGCTTCGGGCCGCTCCCGTAGTTGGAAAATCAGGTTCGTGCCCGAGGCATTTACATACACCGGAGTTTGGATGAGACTTTGAGGGTTCAAAATTCATGTAGGTTGGTGATCGAAAGAAGAAAGACAAAGTAAGAATGGAACCAACTTACATTAAGTAAGCTAGAGCCACATGTAATCAATATGTCACTGCATTTCTGGGGAGATTATGAGTGAGAGAAGGAGACAAATGTGATGGAGGGGAGGGGGAACGGTGACATCGCAACTCGAGGAGGAATATGTGTAATCTGGAGATGAGATTTTATTACAGTGATCTTTTTCTTTTCTTTTTTCTCGCTTTACCTGCCTATTCCTTTTACCATAAGAATCCTATTGCTACAGAGTCCCTTGTCGATAAAAGTGGACTATTACTCGAGATCCGCTTATCCGCTATAATCTATAGGTCAAAGCAGCTCTCGCAACGCGAACTAGTGTTGGCCGTCGTATGCGAGAGCTCAATAAATACTCTTTACCATAAACGGACTGTGTTGCTGACAGGGTAGCCAGAAATGATATGCATATCATTGTGTGGAGCATGTATGTACATACATACATACCTAGGTAGTCAGCTAGTGTACGAAGTACCTAGGCACATGTATGCGGTATGTAGAGCTGAGCTTGCTGACGGACTGGGGAAAAGAAGATCATCTTATTCTCGATCCACCCATCGCGATCATCATGGCCGCGTATGGTTACGAATGGTTGCGTGGGGAGGAAGAGAAACAGAGAGGGGGATGTGAAAAGGGGAAGGGGGGAAAGTTATCTCAGTAACCCAGAAAAGTCGATAGCGTATTAGTTATTAGTGCCAACGGCGCAGCACCACAGTCTCTTCCGCCCCCTATTCCGCCTTGTCGTTCCACAACTTCTTCTCAGCTTTGACGACAGAAGTCGCACAAGAACTATATTAAGCATAAATGATATCTGAAACGGAATCTATGATTGAATTGCGTGACTAGAGAATTCCAGCCTAGTTTTTCCGTTGGCTAGCTGGTCAATGTTCATGTCTGTCTGTCTGTCTGTCTGTCTGTACCTATGTACCAGGTACCTATATATGAATTACGTGCCAAGCTTGTACAATAACTATGTCATATCTGGCTTAGCTTTGTCAGCCCTTGCGGCTTTTCGTGCGGAACTGCGGAGGGCGCTTATTAAGCGCAGCTAGAGGCAGTTCGGCCCGGACAATTGTTCTCGGGTCCTGTTATGTAGTCCCAGTGATGCGCGTGAAGAAATTTTCTCTTGCTTTTCGTTAGGACCAATACCCAGCCACGAGTTCGCGATAGATTTTCGGTAGTGCGAATTGGCGGTGAAAATGGCATGTCTTACGAACTACACTTTGCCATGCAATAGTATCACGGTAGTACCAGAGGAGTAGGAGGAGTAAAGGAGAAAGAGGAGAAAGAGGAGTCGACGAGGTAAGTTGGTAAGATTCCAACTTTCAATGTCAGCATAAAAGTCTATCTTGATTATTGGCTATGCCATACTGCAAGAGTGACAGTTATATGCGAAGATGCCGTAATTAATAAGAACTCAATTATACCTCATCTGTCACTGTCAGCACGTGGCGGTTGGGTCGGTTGGACCGCTTGGTTCGTAATAACGCGGGCCGCATTTCTACGAGATCCCCCCTTCGACGGTCGCCTATCACAGTCAGGAGCCCGTCCAACACTGCCGGCGCGTTGCTGCAAAGACTGCATATCTTCGTCCCTCTCTTCTGCCAAGGAAACGTGGTCGAGCGATTTGACACGTCAGATAGATCCCAACGGAGTGGTTCATGCGGTTCACAATTTATCGTGCGATGTTGATGTAACCTTACCCCCTTGCAGGCAAGCTAGGTCCATCTTCCGGCTTCATCCTTCGAAGGTAAGGTGTCCTGCGGGTTATGACTTTAGCTATGACCTTTTGTGTCTCTGTTGCAGCAGACCAAACCTGTATTAGAAACCCACGAATCCAGCCTGCATGGAATCTAACCTATAGCTACCTTGCAATGACGCTTAAGCCCTTGGCGCGCTCTATTAGAGCTGTCGACGATGGAGCCGTGCCGTACACGTCCGTACGAACACAGCAAACAGACATGAGATTCCATCCCGCTGGGCGTTGACACACCGAAAACCCGCCGTCCCATTGGCTCCATTGGTCCCGAGACATGCAAATAACTTCTCACCCATCTACTTCGAAGATGCTATAGGACCACAGGTTAAACAATTGATTAAAATAGGGTTGAGACGAGTGCGGGACTGGACAAGATAGCGTCTAGACGGATGCGGAGCTGATGATAATAGCGTCTTATATGTTATGCGTACTTTAGATTGTGTGCTTATCAAAGTTGCCATCTTGGTCAATAGTTCCAGAGACGAGGCGATGATGGTTTGCCCTACTTATCCTTACCTTATATAGGCCGGTATCAACCATATTGGGTCATCACCACCGAGTTACACTATACTCTATTCAGGGACAAAGGTCAGACGACCTCGACTCAATTATCACTCTCCTCCGTTAAGGCCGAGCCTCTCAAAGCTCAAGCGGACCGGCTCGAGTTATAATAAGAGCGGGCACGTTCCGTGAACTTCGGCAACGTTGGTGTTTCCGTTTCGAAGACCAATCCCCACCTCTATTCAAATCTCACACAACCACCACTCCTTATCCTGGCACGTCAAGGTACACACCCTACGTTAGCTTTTGGGATAATCCTTGACTATTGCGGCGGGAGCTCAGTTCCGGCCTCCCGCCTCGTCTCTCACAATGAGCGGAAGCAGCGGCCACTCCACCTCGTATTCGTCCGCGTCTTCGAGCTTCGAAGACATCAAGGACGCCGCAATCCCAGGATCCGTCCCGATCGCCATCTGCGGCCTTGGCCTGAGGCTTTCCGGGGGTATCCGGAACGCCGACGACTTCTGGGATCTCCTAGTCAATGGCCGGGACGCCCGCGGGCCAGTTCCGGGAAGCCGGTACAATGCTGACGGGTTTGACGGTTCACTTGGGGGGAAAGAGCGCATCGAGACCAAGATCGGGTACTATTTAGAAGATGATCTATCAAAATTTGACCCTTCTCTCTTTTCTATGACACAGAAAGAGTTAGAGAGATGTGATCCTCAACAGAGACTGCTGTTGGAAGTCACCCGCGAGTGCCTCGAGGATGCAGGAGAAGTCAATTATCGCGGCAAGCCGATTGGTTGCTACGTAGGCACGTTCGGCGACGAATGGCAGCATACGCGAGACAAGGATGCCCAGCAAGTTGGTAATCATCTCGTCACGGGCGCTGGGGATTGGATGCTTGCCAACCGGGTTTCTTACGAGTATAATCTTAGCGGGCCGAGGTGAGCCATCACATTCGCTTAGCCCCTGAACTGCAGCTAACCATCAAATTTGAAACATCATAGCATGGTCATTAGGACAGCCTGCTCGGCGTCGCTAATAGCTTTACACGAGGCTTGCAGGGCCGTCCAATTTGGAGATGCCTCTGCCGCTGTTGTCGCGGGGACAAATCTCATATTGGGACCTTCTCTCACTATGCTTATGACCTCGGAAGGGGTCTTATCTCCAGATGGATCATGTAAAAGTTTCGATGCCGAGGCCAATGGCTACGCTAGAGCTGAAGGAATTACCGCCATATATGTGAAGAAGCTTACCGATGCCATCCGTGATGGAAACCCTATCAGAGCGGTTATTCGGGGCACCGCAGCTAATAGCGACGGCAAAAGCCAAGGCATGCTTGTCCCGCGAGGAGAGGCCCTTGAAGCTCTTATGAGAAAGATTTATGCCGATGCAGGATTGAATCCGGCTGAGACTGCGTTTGTCGAGGTACGTCTTTAACCCCCTTTTCTCCTTTCGCCATACTAACAGCGCTCTAGTGTCACGGCACTGGAACCTCAGTTGGTGACCCCATCGAAACTTCTGCAGTTGGAGAGGTTTTCGGCAATGATGGAGTATACATTGGTTCCGTGAAGCCTAATGTAGGCCATTGTGAGGGATCTGCTGGTCTCGCCAGTTTAATTAAAGCAGTATTAGCTTTAGAGAATAGAACGATACCCCCCAACATCAAATTCAGCACGCCTAATCCTAAGAGTAAGTCTATAACCTTGAGAGTATTAGTACCTAGATAACGCGAATCCCCCAAACTAATAGTTCAACTTCAAGTCCCATTCAGGGAAAAGAGGCTTACAGTGCCAATTACACCAACACCCTTCCCCGCCCACAAAGCTGAAAGAGTCAGTGTAAACTCCTTTGGCATTGGAGGCTCAAACGCACACGTGAGTACCCAGTTTCGTGTCACCTCTGTTAGCAGCTTTCACTTGCTAACATTACTAAAGGTTATCCTCGACTCGTTCCCTGATTCGAAACTATCAAGAGAAATCTTACAAACAGCCAAAAAACCAGAACTTCTTATGATCTCGGCTAATAGCCAAAATTCACTAAAAAGCCAAATAGAACTATATCAAGAATATGTCTCGCAGCATCCCTTGGCCATACGCGATGTCGCATATACATTGGCTCTCCGCCGAGAACGGTTACCGCATAGGGCATATATAGTAATGTCTGGCAAGAAGGTATTAGATACTTCCAGTATAGTGAAAGCGCCGGGAAAGTCGTCTCGCCGTAAAGTCACTATGGTTTTTACCGGGCAGGGGAGCCAGTGGGCCGAGATGGGAAAGGGCTTGTTCATAACCAGCGCAGAGTTTCGCGAGGATATCCATATTATGGACGATGTCTTAAGACATTCTGCCAGGCCTCCAAGGTGGACGCTTGAGGGTAAGTCTCTCCTGGCATTTTATGAGGATCGCATGACATAGTGCTAACACGTAACTCTCTTGCCCCTATTTAGCTGAGATACTCAAACCCATAGAAATCAGCGGGATAAACAAAGCCGAGCTAGCGCAGCCTATGTGTACCTCACTCCAAATCGCAATCTTTCGGGAATTAAAGCGTCTGGGAGTCATACCTACCGCAGTCGTGGGACATTCGAGCGGTGAAATTGCCGCAGCGTACGCTGCAGGATTCATATCGCTCGAATTTGCTGTGAAGGCCGCATACTATCGTGGTCTAGTATCTTCGAAGAGCACGACTAGGGATGGCTCTATGGCTGCCATTGGGCTCGGAGCTAAAGAAGTAGCGAAGCTTCTGCCCGACGGCGTCGTCGTTGCGTGCGAGAATAGTCCCCATAGCACGACGATATCTGGAGATCGCGCGCTAGTAGAACAAACCGTGTCTACGATCAAAGCGGTAAAGCCAGATACCTTCGCTCGCATGTTGAAAGTCGATATGGCATATCATTCCCGTAAGTGGAATTCAGCTTTTAGCTCTCGTCTGAATATGTCGATTTCAGCTAACCGCTAGACTTTTACAGATCACATGGATCCGCTAGCTAAAGAATACCTTCACATGCTTCGGCAGGAAAAGAGTCCGTCCGATAGCGGGGCGGCGGGTCTGCGCCGTCGATCAATATTCATGTCGAGTGTCACCGCCAAGGTGATTGACAACCCGACAGATCTAGGCCCAGAGTACTGGGTCGCCAACCTAGTCTCTCCAGTTCGCTTTAGGACAGCTGTCAAGAATTTATTCGAGCTACAAGGTGATTCCGACGTCCTATTGGAGATTGGCCCTCACAGCGCACTAGCTGGACCCTTACGCCAGATCTGCACTGCGGGTTCGTGGCAGTGCAACTACGTAGCGTCCCAAAACCGGGGTAGCGACAGCGCGGTCTCTTTGTTAGCTGCCTTAGGTCGGCTTTTCCAAGAGAATGTCGCTATTGATTTTGCTCCTCTCTTCGCGGGTGGCCGCGTTGTTCCGGGACTCCCTTCATATGCGTGGGATCGTAGCGGACAGTCGTTCTGGAACGAGAGTCGGTTGTCTACTGCGTGGCGGCATCGCAAGTATCCTCATCATTGCATCCTTGGTGTAAGAGACCCACAGTCGCCGGATGCCGAGCCGCTCTGGAGGAATGTTCTGCACCTCGACGACGCCCCTTGGCTCGTTGACCACAAAGTATCGCAGGATGTCGTCTTTCCCTTCGCCGGGTATGTCGCCACAGCCGGTGAGGCAATCCGGCAGGTAGCCGGTGCCGACCTAGGATCGAGCTACCATCTTCGCCATGTGGTTGCCCGCACGGCTCTCGTCCTAACCGATGCCAAGCCGGTGGAGATAGTCACAACGCTACGTCAGAAACGCCTTACGGACTCGGATGAGTCCCAGTGGTATGAATTCAATATCACATCATATAGCGGCTCTGCCTGGATAAAACACTGCACGGGAGAGGTCAAGCATATCGAAGGCCCTGGCAGTACTCCCTCATGGACTTCTACGGAGCTGCCTCGTAAGCTATCTAGCCCAACATTCTACGAGACTATGAAGCGTAACGGCTTCATCTATGGCCCTGAATTCCAATCTCTCACGGATATTGCTACGGCCACCACTGAGCATGTTGCCGAAGCCAAGTTGATCGACAAGCATACTCATGCATCCGCACCATTCTCTCTCCACCCCGTGGCGATCGACGGCTGCTTGCAACTTCTCATGATCGCAACAGCGCAAGGACTCTGCCGAAACTTTGACGGCCTGTTCGTGCCCACCTCCATCGAAGAGCTTGTCATCGCTCGGGGCGCGGCAGAAATGCATGCCCGCGCTTGGACCAAGAAAGGCGACCTCCGTCTTGGTGAAGTCGAGTGTGTCGCAGACGGGCATCTAGCATTGCGGATGCGCGGTCTGCAGCTAACACCACTCGAAGATGACGATGTGGCGACCGAGTCCATTGACAAGCATGCCGCAGCACACGTCCAGTGGCTCCCGGATTTCGATTTCGTGGACCACAGATCGCTATTTGCCGCACCAAAGCCGCACCGCGAGCATCTCAGTATGCAGCAGGAACTCGCTTTCCTGTGCATGGTACAGGAGCTGAAGGCGGTGGAGGGGCTCACACCGTGCCAGCCTCACTTCGCCAAGCTTCACGACTGGATGACGAAAGAGATCCAAGACGCCGCCATCGGGAAGAGCTCGTTCCCGCTCGTCGACAACCCGGCGCGTCTGCTTGCGCTAAGCCCCATGGAACAGCAGAAGACGATGGACTCGCATTTGGCGATCCTCGAGAAGGGGTATCACAGCGCGCTTTCAGTCGGACTTAAGCGCGTCGTAGACCACGCGGCGGAGATATTCACGGGAACGCGCGAGACCCTCGATGTGCTTATGCAGGGCAACCTACTTGCCGAGATCTACAACCACACCAGCTTCGGCTACGGCGACTTTGTGCGCTTACTTTCTAACACGCGACCGAATCTACGCATTCTCGAAGTCGGCGCCGGCACGGGAGGCACGACCGAGCTTATCCTGCGCGGCCTCGTTGACGAAGGCGGGTTCCCTATTTATTCGGTATATACGTTTACAGACGTCTCGTCCGGTTTCCTGGTCAAGGCTCGAGAGAGATTTTCGTATGCCCCTAATATGGAGTATAAGGTGCTCGATATCAGCAAGTCACCGGCTGAGCAAGGATTCAAGGTCGGAGAAAAGGAGTCGTATGATTTGATTCTAGCCGCGAACGTCGTCCACGCGACTCCTTTCATTACACAGACACTTGGCAACATAAAGTCATTGTTGAAGCCGGATGGAATGCTAGTTCTAACGGAGCTTTTGCCGACGCTGCGGACTGCGAACTATATGTTCGGTCACTTCGCAGGGTGGTGGCTAGGCGAGGCCGACGCTCGACCGTCTAACCCCTTAATACCGGTTGAGCGTTGGGATAAAGAGCTAAAGAGCGCTGGATTCGCCGGAGTAGATTCATTCGTGTCCGACGACGAAGCACCCTACACCCAAATCGTCACTATTGTATCTCGGCCACAAGCTCAGGGCCCACCTCCCTCCAAGCGAGTCACTCTCTTATGCGAGAACGAAAAATCAAGCGTGGCGAGTGCTCTGAGAAATTTCCTCCAGAATTCCGGACTGGAAGTCACTCCGTGTCGCCTAACATCAACGCCCCCAGCCGAGCAGGACATCATCTCGTGCCTAAACCTCGAGAGTGAGTGGTTTATCAACTTGACGAAGGAGGCGTTTGCCAACTTGCAGAAGTTCTTGAAGGCTGCCGACGAGCAAAAGATCCTCTGGCTCGCACGGCCGGTCCAGATCCGATGCGACGATCCCCGACCGGCCACATTCATCGGCGCCGCCCGCAGCCTGCGCGCCGAGAAAGTACCGGGGCTATGTACCCTCGAGATCAACGCCGACGAGCCGCGGTTCGGGGACCTAGTTCTACAAGTATTCGACAAGGTCCGCGCGCAAGAAGACGTCGGCACTTTAGGACCTGACCGGGAGTTCGCCGTTGAGAATTCCCAGATCTGCATTCCGCGATACCACCCCTTCTCCCTCACGGATAGGCTGAAGGAAGGGAATGGTATCCAAGAGAAGAAACCGCTGGTCGCAAACACCAGGACGGCCCTCAACGTCGGCAAGGTAGGATCTATGGAGACGCTCCACTGGATCGACGAGCCTCTTCCCTCAGACCTACCCGCCGACCACGTCGAGATCGAGACGCGAGCCGTAGGCCTCAACTTCCGCGATGTCGTTCTGGCAAGAGGCATACTCCAATCCGCTCCAGGCCGCATTCCGCTCGGGTACGAGCTCTCGGGCGTTATCCGCAAAGTCGGCTCCGCGGTCACGGATCTGGTCCCCGGCGACAGGGTCATGGCGCTGTGCAATGGCTGCCTCGCCACCAGGAACGTAGCTCCGGCCGAGATCGTGATGAAGATCCCCGACGCCCTTTCTTTCGAGGACGCCGCCACGATCCCTGTATGTTTCGGCACCGTGATCTACGGCCTCATCGACATCGGCCGGCTAGAGCAGGGGCAAAGCGTGCTGATCCACTCGGCCTGCGGTGGTGTCGGCTTAGCGGCGCTGCAGGTGAGCAAGATGCTTGGCGCCGAGATATACGCGACTGTCGGCAGCGAGACGAAGGTCCAATACCTGATGAGCCACTTCGGGATCCCGCGTTCTCGCATATTTAATTCGCGCGACGCGTCGTTTGCCGAGGGAATCATGCGGGAGACGGACGGCCGTGGTGTCGACGTGGTCCTTAACTCGCTGTCTGGCGAGCTGCTACACGAGTCGTGGCGCTGCGTCGCCAAGTTCGGCATCATGGTCGAGCTTGGTTTGCGAGACTCGAAGGGCTCCGGCAGCTTGAACATGTTGCCGTTTTCGGAGAACCGTTCATACCACGGTGTGAACCTATCCGAATTCAGGGAGCGACCGAAGTGGTTAAGGAGGTAAGTTTTCGAACAATGCTAATAGGTATTCACCTGTTTTCATCATGCCATTGCTTACAATTAATTAGACTATTGAACACATTCGTCGACTTTTACAAGCAAGGATTGCTGAAACCGATCGATCCCATTGCGACCTTCGACGCGAAGCAAATTTCGAGAGCATTCCGCCATCTGGAAGACGGCGACCATCTCGGCAAGGTTACAGTAGCTTTCTCTCCTCTTGACTCGGGCATGCCCATCGAGTCGGTGCCCCAACGCCGCAGCATCAAATTTGATCCCGCCGCCACTTACCTACTCGTAGGCGGTGTCGGTGGCCTGGGTAGATCCATAGCGACGTGGATGGTAGAGCGAGGCGCGCGCAGTCTGACGTTCCTCTCGCGCAGCGCCGGCCTTAGTGAAGTTAGCAAGGCTTTATTCTTAGAGCTAGAGTCTATGGGATGTTCTGTGACAGCGGTTGCTGGGCGTGTTGATCGTATCGACGACGTGCAGGGGGCAGTTCATCGGTCGAAGTCTCCTATCAAGGGAGTGATACAATTAGCTATGGTCCTAAGGGTAAGATTCATTTCGTATCGTCAGACAATGCAGTCAGTACTAACGAAGTCATAGGATGCGCCAATGGTAGATATGGAATGGTCTCAATGGCAAGACGCGCTCGCGCCCAAGGTCGACGGTACCTGGAATCTCCACCGGGCCTTCGAGTCAAAGAAGCTCGATTTCTTCTTCCTAGCCAGCTCACTCGTGTCTGTCGCCGATTCTATCGGACAAGGCAACTATGTCGCAGCTAGCATGTTCATCGAAGCCTTCTGTCGGTACCGCAACTCTCTAGGCCTGCCAGCTTCAGTTCTCAACATCAGTCCCGTAGGAGACGTCGGGTTCGTAGCCGAGAACGCCCACGCCATGCAAAACATCAAGGCCCAGGGGCTCCCTCTGCTCAGCGAGCGCGAGTTCCTGGACTTCTTCGAGCTGAGTCTCCTGAACAGCCATCCCGCGGATCCCACCGCCGCCGCACCGCTTACGGTCCCGCCGAGGCCATGGTACAACAGCACGCAAGTGATAATGGGCCTGCGGTCAGAGCAGGACCTCGACGACCCGAACACGCGCACGATGTGGCGGCGCGACCGGCGCATGGGCCTCTACCACAACGTGCGCATCGAGAACACGGCCAAGACAAGCGAGAGTGACGCCTTGCAGGAGTTCCTCGCGCACGTCGCCGGCGAGGGCGGGACGGCGTTCTTGAAAGAGGAGAAGAGCCTTAACTTCCTAGCCCACGAGATCGGCAGGAAGATCTACGATTTCCTGCTCCGCCCCGACGAGGAGGTGGATGTAAGCCTGACGTTGGCGCAGATGGGCCTCGATTCGTTGATGGCTATCGAACTGAGACGTTGGTTTAAGGGCGCGTTCGGGCTCACGATAAGCGTGTTGGAGATTGTCGGGAGCGGGACGCTGATCCAGCTTGCGGGACTGGTGACGGATAAGTTGGTTGAGAAGCTTGAGAGCGAGTCTCGGAAAGCTGCGTAGAATTTTGGTAATTTGACTTTCAGGGGTCGGAATTGAGTTAGGAGGGAGTTGGTAACTAAGCACTTGGGCAGTCATTCGTTCATCGCTATGATACCTTATATTCATTTTCTGCGGGTGGCCGGGTCATAGCGGGTTTTTTTTATTATGCTGGCATGACTAGATGAGTTTTATGATCGGATTGACGCTTATGAATTAGAATGTACGTTTCATTTAACCATACCTTGAAGACTTTGAGGAACACGCTGGGGTTTTCGGAAATGTGATAATTATTAAATTCGCTCTTAGAACTAGTATGATCAAAGCCCGATAACTTATACAGACTCTCTAGCCCTAACGATGTCTTGCATAGTGTAAGACTCTGGAACAGATATGGGGGGATCGCCGACAACAGTCAACATCCATGGTGCTGAGCTTGAGCTTGACCTAGTAGACGACCTAGTCTCTTTCTTATGGACATCAGTCGAGTTTGGTACATGGGTAGAGTCGTTGTGGGGGCTCGTAGAGCTTGGGCGGCCGTCAGTAAACCAGCCTTTCGTTGTAGTTGTAATAGATTCCCAAGTCAGGTCTCGGAAGAGAAATGCCAAGGTTGGAAGACAAGCGACGAACACTGCAACACTACATTCAACTATCCCCCAGTAGAGATATACGGTAATTACAACTAGTCAATTCTGTTAGCTGATACATAAACCATCATTTGGCTTGAGGAAAATCACATACGAATTTGATCGGAATCGGGGTCCAAGCCAATTGCACCGATTTTACCCGTCATAACAAGTCGAACAAGAGAGGTCGCGATAGTACTAAAGACGTGAGGACTCAACCACTAAGTTTGAAGTATGGTTACTCACAAGGCTCCCAGAAAGAATATACCACTCGTTGCGAATTTTCTAGCGGTCGATAGATTCAAGTGCCATATCTGCTGTGGTGTTAGGGGTAGGTTGCTCTGGAACGCCTACAACTTATAAGAGCATGAACACAATATCACTTACAAGTGGTATAGGCAGTGCTCGGAACAACTACACCAATTCAATTAAGGCCTTGGTGTAGTTGGTTTGTTACGTAATTATGAAAATCTCTAATTAAATTGGTATAATTAGTTTATAAAATGGTTAATTAAATTGAATTGGTTATGGTGTATTAAGCGCAAAGGCCCCTTATATTATATTAATAATTTTATTTATATAAAATTATTTTTATTTATATCGTTATTATTAATTCCCATGAAATTAAATTACTTTTAAATGGGTTGTAATTAATTTAAATAAATTATAATTAAATTAAATAAGTTATAATTAAATTAAATAAGTTATCGTTAATTTAAATGAGTTATAATTAATTTAAATAAATTATCGTCGATTTAAATAAAAGTTTAATATTAAATTCGAAGCTTTTAAAATTTAAATAAATTATTTAAAAAAATATTATCTTTAATTAAAAAACGCAAAAATACGTACAAAGGTAATAATTTTAATAATAATTAAAGCTTTAATTTAAAATAATAATAAAGTTAAAAATTTTACCAACGTTATATATATTCATTTACCATAATAATCACCATAAAAGTTTTTTATTAATATTTATTAATATTATTATTAAATTTAATAATAATCTTTAATAATTATTAATAATAAGTTTAATATTTATTAAAATTTCATAATTAATATATTATATTATATTAATTTAACTTACAATAACTTCATTAAATTAAGTTAATTTAATTTTATTTAAATAAAATTAAGTTCGTTAAATTAAATTAGTTAAATTGATTACGCGTTAATATACACCAATGGATTAAGGTGTAATTGTTCCGAGCACTGGGTATAGGAAAAGCGAGTATCAAGTAATCGATAATGAAGTCCGTAATACATGAGGTCCCCGTTCCGGGAACATAAGACCCGAACTTTCCACACCCGCACGGACCACCTTGTAACACCTTAAGTTCGAATCTTATGCATTATAAACTTTTACTTAATTTTCAATATCACCGCTCGTCCCGCCGCCCTCAACCCATCCCTCCAACCCTCCAGCCCTAAGTACTGGCGGCTGCGTGCCTTTGCTCGGCGCGCTGGCGCGCGCCTCGCAAAGCCCCTCCGCCGCCAGTACGGGCACCCGTACAACCCCGTACAACCCTTAAGATCACCTTCAACCCTAGCCCTTCAACCCTAGCCCTTCAACCCCATCCCTCTATCCCTCCAGTACGGGGCACCCGTACAACCCCCAGGATCACCCTCATCCCCCGGGCCCTTCAACCCCATCCCCGATCCCCAGCCCCGATCGCCAGCCCCCCCGATCGCCAGCCCCCCCGAATCCCAGCCCTGATTTCTCATCCCGAATCCCCAGCAGCCCCGATCCCTACCTAGCAGCCCCGATCCCAGCCCTGATTTCTCATCCCGAATCCCCAGCCCCGCCGGATTTCTAACCTTTCCCCTTAATTATATAATTCGCTTACATAAGCAAACCCTCCAAAGCCCGGGCGGCACCTTGAGCCTTTTGGCCTTATGGCCATTGCGCGCTTACGTAATCTTTTTTAAAAACTTTAAATAATTATAACTTTTTAAATAATTAATTAAAAAAATAAAAAAAATTAAAATCGAATTATTTCGATTTTATTATTAATTTTAAACTTCATTTTATTTTATGTAAGGTATATAATTTACCTTGTATTTTCGATTTTTTTCGATTTTAAAAAATTACCGCATTAGGAAGGCCGATATCTCCAGAAATGCCTTATTCGCGGAGATAACGGAGTTAAATTTCTATGACACGAAAAAAATCACCCCGACACAATAACCCTCCTAAAGTTCGGGCACAGAGAATAAGATCTGCGACCGAGATGTCGACACATTTCGTCCTGAGATCTTTCGCTGGCCCCTGAACGTCCCAAAAATTTAATTTACAGTCGAAGATGGATTCAAAGAGCCAGGACACTGTCCATAATACAACAGTCGTGATTAAAGTGATGAGTATCGTGCGAACTTTTCCTTTCCCGACGGAGAATATCCGGAGGTAGAAAAAGAGGATGCTTGCTTTGACAGAACCAATGGCTAAGACGAAGAATAGGTTGAATATATATCCAAGCTAATGTAATATCAGATTAGATCTAGAGATTCAGTGTTGTCATATGTTAGGTTCATACCTTGAAGGTTAGTAAGAGTTGATCAGTGATAACTTCGAATGCATAGTCGGTAGATTCGGGTATTTTGGTATAACACGCAAGCCCTTGTCGAGAAACCCCGTACACTAAGTCAATGCCCAAACACAATGTCATAAGCTGTGCAGTTTAATTAGTCTATAACCAGATCAAGGATGGTATAACTCGAGTGCGTACTGTAGCTGGTATCATAAGCCAGTCGTCTAGCTTCAGAGGTAGCTTCTGGAGCCGCCGTACCCTGAATCTGAGTCCAACTACTATTATATCTATAACGGGTAGGACTATCGCCATACCAATGACATGTTCAGGTTCCTGATAGTATTTTCGTTGCATCTTCTATAATAAACTCTAATAAGTCAAATAGTAGTAGGATAAATAGTCGGTATAAAACCCAAACATGACCATCCACGAACAGTGATGAATCCGATACTGAAAATAGCAGAATATGAATATATAACGCACCACCGACCCCATCTATTTAGATAGATGCTTATGGTACACGGAACAGAAAGCCACGATTCACAACCCAAGTAGTAGCGCCGTACTACATCGGAAGTCCGACGGAACGAGCAACTTTCTTAGCAAATACTACCTATGTAGGTTCCTACAAAAAAGCAACCATGCCAAAGATCACCATAATGCGGCGCAGATGGAAGTAGATTATACAGCTAGTACCTAGGTAGCTTGTAAGTCTTACGACCTGTATACAATATCATAGCTTAGCAATGAATAGTCGTATAGGGGCCATTCTATTGCCTGGCGAGTACAACCACCATGATCCGGTCATATCACCGCTATATATCTAAATAATAGATATAGTTCACTCGGTATTGATCAAGTAATGTACTTACATCGCCCTTGGGGTAGTACGGCTACTCTCGATTCGGTGTGGCTTGTCTTAGCTGCCCTACAAGACACGACGGCTCGTCCTTTCGTGCAGCACGAAAGGCCCGAAAGAAAGGCAAAATATGACAAATAAACTAATAAATCAGCCTTATGATGTCACTATAAGGTACTCGGCAACTTAATGAAGCTATATTTAAATCGTTTAAGTAAACATGTTTGTTATAAGTATTCCTACGCTTTTCAGCTGACTTCGAGGCTACCTAATGACACCAAATTCGACAAATAATCTATTGACAGCAGTGACATATAACTGTATCTAGAACTATTCAACTACTTTTATGTCTTATTGAAAGGTACACTTACCTAAGCAGAGAATATCCCTGATTACAGGCGATCCAATAGAGCTTTACCCTCCCCTTATCACATTTCCTTATGGATTGGCCTTGCGTATCTGTAGCCCTAACCCTAACCCTTAAGTTAAAAACACGAGATGGAGATATTAATTCTTTCACCGAATAAGACGGGTTCTACAGTGCCAATCATCCAGGTGATGCTCCATTTGCTCAGTTTTGAAGATTTCATAGTTAGGTATGCCTTATACCGGCCTCATAATCTCGTAGCTTTTGGCAACCTGCTTAACCCGGCTGATATAATATAGTACATACATTATCATCGTCCGCCAACACCCCACTATTAAACATACGCGAACGTACCTACGATAGCAACCCGTATCACCCTTTTCCTACAACATCCCCATCCCCTACCCTACCCATTCACTTCCTTCCTTCCATCCATCCTCCCCCCAAACTAGCGCCACTCCAGCCAAGCCCCCAACAACCCCGCGCCCATGAACCCGACGAACAGCTTCGCCTGGGGGAAGGCCGGGCCGCCGAACTCGGGGTCGACGCCCATGGTGCCGGGCGGCAGGATGGCCAGCAGCCCCGCGATCCAGTAGACGGAGCCGGCGACGGCGCTGATGAAGACGAACTCGCGCCGCAGCTCCGGCGTCTTGGCCGGCCGCCACGTGTAGTACAGCGTCAGGCCCGCGAGGATGACGGCGATGGCCACGGTCTGCGCGTTGTGGAATCTGGCGCGCGTTTTGTTAGGTTAGGTAGGGTTTTTGTGGCGTGTTGGTGGGGGCGAGGTAAGGGGGTAAGGGGGCAAGGGGAAAGGGATAGAGGGATTGCCGATTTTTATCAGAAATAGAGGTTAAGCAATAGTAGAGTCGACGAGCTGCCTAGTAGTAATACGAGGTAGGATAAGAAGAGAAACTGACTTAGCATGCGGCGGCCACCGCGGGTTGAACATGTGCGTCTCGTTGAAGCAATCAGCGACGACCGCCCCGACGGACAAGCCAATGGCGTCGGCGGTCAGGAGTAGACGACCTAACAACCCCATATTTCTGAATCAAATGCAAGTGATGTTTATAGGTGGCTTAGTAGAGCTGCAATAGAAACACCCAAAAAAGAAAATGCGGGCGTTCCAATGTTTCAAAAATCTGTTCGCTGATGTCTTATATATGTCAGCTGTATGTACGTAGGTAGGGGCACTAGATGGTGTATTAATAGGACTCCCTCACTTCTCCTCTGCCGCTATACGACCAGTTAGCTGTCAAGCATCGGTAGCACGAGCGCGCCGTTGCACAAGCAGATAGCCGCGAGCAATTCGAAATTAGAGGAACTGGAATGCTGTATCTGGGGAAATATTACGGCCGCTCATTCGCTGCTTGCGAATGCTTAAATAAGCTGATTAGGTTCGACTAGGTCTGTCTCGGTGCTTCGGTGCTTCGCCTTAATACTTACCTACCTACCTCATACCTGCACCACGTATTATCATTCCTTCCTGGGATGGCATTTTCAATTTGTTGTGATTCATGGCAACTGTTTTTCGAAGCAGGTCACTGAGTTACAGGTCACTCACTGTCATAGCTGTGAAGTCACGCTGGTCACGTAATAAACCCCGAAACATCAGTAAGAGCAGAATTCTCTGTTTTGATGACCATCGAAGCCATTATCGAGAATATATGTACAAATGCAAGTAGAAAGCAGCGCTGTTGCGAGTGTCTGCAATTATAATGTACATGGAGCGGCCCCCGAGTATTAGGCTATTCATTTGCCTGTCCGTCCGTTACAAAAGTCGGATCATCTTCCTGGGCAGTTCCCTGATAGCCGCAAAACCTCGCTCTCTGTTGGGAGTTTCCTAGACTCGAACATCCTTTCGAGCCTGAAACCTGAAATGCAAATGTGATATGTTGGTATCAACCTCCTTTCCGCGTACACCAATCCTTTTCAATGCTTCTCAGACCCTTCTCGTATACCAACTTATAACACCACCTAATGGCCGTTAGGCAAACCCTCGCTAGCCGCGGTTGCGACCATTGAGAATTGACCGCCAGCACCAGCCCAGATGATCTTTCGGTCACGAATCGCGCTGTTGTCGATCACGGTGGGAACTTCAATATCATCAGTAGTTCCCTGTCCTGTCTGGTAGTTTGCCGAGAAACCCCAAGAGTGGACCTTGCCGGCTTCGTCGATGGCGAAACTGGTATCCGTACCAGCCGCGACGTAGGTAGTCTTGATACCTGTAGAGCTTGTTAGCGTGCCTCGTTCGTCATCTAGGATAGTAGGGTTAACAAATAACATACCATCAATGAGGGTGGGTGTCAGAAGAATTCGGGGCTTGCCGTTGCTGTCGAACAAGGCATTCTCCTCAGTGTAAATGCTGGACGGCTGGCCGACTTGGTGACCATCCACACGTCCCCAGGTAAGGAGTTTTCCATCTGCCGTGCAAGCGACAGAATGGTGCTCACCACCAACAATCTGCGAGACCTTCTGGTCTTCGAGTGACTTAACCATCTGTGGCTGGAGGACCATTGCATCATCTTCGCCGGTGTTGTCGTTAAGACCAGTCTGTGCATAGTTGTTGAGACCCCAAGCCCAGACCTGATCATTGTCGTCAATGTAAAAGCTGTGGTAAGATCCGGCGCCAACTTGAATAGCACGGTGTTTCTTAGAGAATTTTCCACACGGCTGGGGGCTGAGTCCGGCACTTGGGCCTCCAAGACGACTAAGCGGCTTTCGGCCAAGCTGGAATTGGCCTCCGCTACCCCAGGTGAAGACTTTTCCAGTCAGGTCGAGGGCGAGAACATGGTTAGAACCGCAAGCTAGTCGGCTGATGTTCTTCAAGCCAGGGATGATCGTAGGAGTAGGTTGTGTTCGCACGCCATCGCTGAATCCAATGATTCCATCAGAACCTCTGAAGGTTCCCCAACCGTACACCCAACCGTCATCGGTGAGGATGAAAGAGGCCGAGTCTGTAGCGGCCACCTGGGAGATCTGTGTGCCTTCGGGGAGTACACTAAGATCGACACGGCCAGGCGTGCTCTCGTTCGGGTTGACACCGGTGTCATCAGAATCATCTTCCGAGTCTTCTTCGTCGACGTCGCGTGTGCCGCCTTCCCAGTAAGTATCGCGGCCCAGTGCTCGGTCATCGTTGACACCCCAGGTGAAGATGGTCTGCTCTTGGGTTAGGGCAATGCAATGCATGCCACCGCAGGCGATGTCGACTACACCCTTCAGGTTGTGGTTGATTCGAGGGCGCTTTACGTCGATGGGCTTCTTGCCCTCGAACTTCTTGCTACCAAGACCAAGCTCACCAGACGATCCCTCACCAAAGACGAATACGTCAAATGGTTTAGAGGGGACAGTGTTGAATGAAACGGCTCTGGCACCGAGACCTCGAGTACGCGCAGCGGGCTTAGTAGGGACAGGCTTAGCAGCAGGCTTAGGTTTAGCAGCGGGCTTAGGCTTGGCAGCGGGCTTGGGCTTAGCGGCGGCTTTCGCGGCAGGTTTAGTAGCGCGACTCTTCTTCGCGGGAGGCGCTTGCTCGGGCTCTTCATCTTCAACTGCTTCTTCGTCATCCTCAACTTCCTCGGCCTTAGGTTTAGCTCGAGAAGCGCGGGGCTTCTTCGCGGTCGAAGCGGTCTTCGTAGTCTTTGCTCGGGATGACTTAGTAGGTTGCTTGGGTTGGACTTCATCACCCTCATCTTGGGTGCTCTTAGTGGCCTTCTTGGCTCTCTTCGCTCGAGGTGCCTTTTCAGGCTGCTCATCCTCAGCTTCTTCTCTCTTACGTTTGGACGAGGCCTTTGGTTCGTCACTGTCGTCACCATCTAGAAGATCAGCTTCTCTAGCGCCAATGGCTTCTTGTAGATCGGCATCCGCGGTAGTTCCGTTAGGTTGCTTAGCTGCGGCCTTTCCGGTGCCTCGTGCAGTGGCTGTTGCGCGTCCGTTCACACCATTCTCGCCGACAGACACATCATCCTCTTCATCAATTAGATCTTCGTCATCTTCGCTGACGTCTTGTGCCGCGGCGCGAGCGCTAGCGCGTTTGGGAGCCTTAGTCGGCTTAGTGACCTTGGATGCTCGACTGGTCTTGGTAGGTGCAGCTTTGGTCGCGGTCTTCTTAGGTACTGCGGAAGACTTCGCGCCGGTTGCGGCGGTGGCCTTGCGACCACGAGGAGGCATTGTTGATTGATGTGATGTAACCCGTAGGTGATTGTGTGAAAGAATGGAAAGAAATAGAATGTACCCGAGAGATCTTTAGCGACCCCTTAGAGTAGGTTCGTTGATGAAAGTTTGATGAGCGGATAGTAGATGTGTGATGGTAGTAGATGGTAATGGGTGGTAGTGGTGGATGGTAGATGATAGTAGAGGGTGAGAAGTAATGGTTAATAGAGAGGCGAATAAGTAGGTGAAAAGTGCGTGACTAAGGTGGTGTGATGATTATGGTGCGCAGTGCAATGCAAAATCGCGTCTTCCTACAAGAGACGTGACCTGACTTGCAACACTCGATGATTACTCAGTAAAGTGTCTTGAAATGAAACGAAACAGAAGATGAAAGTCTGCTGCGTAAAATCAAGATGAGAACAAATATTCTTTGTTTGCATTCGAGAACAATTGACAACAGTTGCTCGAGTAAAAAGAAGAACAAATGTTTGCGTTGATGTAAGTAGGAACAAAAAAACGCGAAGGTGGAAATTTTTACGAGATTTAGTTATACCGGGTACCTTAACTGCCCAAGGCCGCTTTCAGTATTAGAAGTTGTACTTTAGTACAACTCTAGCACAAATTTAGTACCAAAACAACGGCTAACGCGATCGTTGGCCCCACTATAGCTTTTTTTACCGCAGCTCTGGTGGGGTCTCACCGGCCTAATCGGATCATAGATCACTAAAACAGCTTCTTCACCGCCCACCATTGACCCGATCTTTACCTGACGTATTAGGGACCTTACAGCGCCCAAGCTCCAGTAAACCTGGTCGATTTAAGAATTTTTGTCCGGCAGAAAAAAAAGAAAAGGAAAAGCGGTAATAAAATCAATTGGCAGAATTAGATACTTGTATACTTAGAGCTTACCAATCACGGATCAGCCAATAGGATATTTTTCTGCCGAAAGGATCAAGGAGCAATTGCTGCTGATTAGGAACGTGTACCTACGTACCTAAGGACAATTGAAGACGACAAAAATAGTTTAGCTTCCAGATCAGATTTGGGATTATGTAATCAATAATTTGGGTAGCATTCCCTTCATTCCCTTCGTACCTAAATGCATACCATCAGTCCATCGACCACACGAAAATATAGCCAATCCTACTTCTTCAGAAGCCCGTTTATCCGATCGGATTCTAAGTACGTACCTACATACTAGGTAGGTACATATTAAATGATAAACCGACTCTTCATCATAGACTAAAGGTGTGAAGCTAGACGCTCTTAGGATCTGGAAGGACTGATAAAAGAATAGTGAACAGTCATAGTATTTCTACCACCAGCACCAACAGCCTAACTCCAGACTCCAGCCATCGCAATTTGGTGGACCCCTATCAACGACTCCTATGTATAAACCGAAAAGCGCCACCGTAACCCCAGGCCACATATACATCATATCACCACGCTAGAAGCCCCCTATTTCTGGGTGGTGAAGTCGATCTCGTTCGGGTTCGGGTTCGAACCGGCCAGCTCGCAAGTACACGAGCCAGCGGGACGGGAGCCGCACGCGCAGGTGCTGCCGGCGACGGCGACGTTCTCGGTCGCCGAGTTCTCGCAGGTACACTGGCCAGCGGGACGAGCGCGACACGAGCATCGGGCGCCGCTCACGGTGTTCTCCAGAGCTGCCTTCTCGCAAGTGCATTCGAGGGCCGACTTCTGTCCGCAGGAGCATTTGGCTTGCTTAGCTGTGGAGGGGAAGAAGAAGAGTCAGTCTACCTGTTTCACTATACCTGGGTAGGGAGGTATTTGAGCTTACCGCAGACACATTCGCCTCCAGCACTCTTGCCGCAGCACGTGGGGGTTGCCTTCAAGACTTCGGTTGCCATCGTGATAGATTGTGATGTAGACGAGGTAAGGGTTGAGAGGCTTGGTGATATGTAAATGGGTTGTAGGTAACCAGATGTTGCAAATATCGTGTTTGAGAAAGCTCGGTGTTCTGTTTGATGTCTTGAGTAACTAGAATGGCTTGAGACGGAAGAAAGATACGAGTATTTGTAGCTATAGGTCCATCGCCCTCTGACCAATGGAAGGTAAGTTAATGCTATCAATATAAACCTGCGACTGACATCACTGTTTGCGTCTGGTTGAAGGGAATGGTAATCATGTTGATGCTTATTGGTCCAAGACTTCTTTGACAGTTTAGTAGTAGCCAATCATAGCATTTGTGATTACTTCAACTAAGATCTGGTTGGACCTAACGAGGTCTAACAGTCCGTGCTAGGCAGTGCTAGGAGAGATCTAGGCCCCGGCCATCTGCTGATTTCTTCAGCCTTAAATTTTCTGACCTCACCACCTGAATGGTCTGATTGAACATTCTGAAATGGACCGGTCCGCCTGGTCGGATTGCAATTCAAGCCTATGCCATTGGTTCGTTCTTGTGTTTGCCCAATAATATGCCGGTATTTTCCAAACCTGAGGCACTCGTCAATCTCATAGCCAATAACCTACCTTGAATAAGCTGAGGGGTCATAATTACTTCAGGTTTCTTGGGTGGGCAACACAATACCTGACTAAAGATATTCGCGAGTCTTAGAAAATCCTTTAAGACCACTCAATAATCCGTACAACACATCCTCCTTTGCATTGTTACCTTCGTCGAACCTAACCAGCTCACTTCATTGTCACGATCCGGACGAAGTGACCATTGTAACCTTAACCTTGTTACTTATTGTCAGCCACATACTCATTCACCCGAGATCATACCTCCTGTCAATAGTTCGAAGTAGGTGATATTCCTGCACCTTGAACATGGAAGTCCTAACTCGAAGAGCCCACCGGGTTGAGATTCTTTAAACCAATAACCGAGTAAGAAAGTTTCGTAACTCACATGTCCTAAAACCTTTCAGTCATGTAATATAGTAAGACGGGGTTCTCTCAGGTAGAAACAGGAGCGGGCTAGTCTCACTATCAAACTAGAAGAATACTATACTCCGGGATCATCTGACCGATTTCATTTCCCGTCCAATGCCCGAAATGTGCAGTTCGTGGTGGGTAACACGGCATACATATCTCCAACGCAGAACACCCACGTGGGAGCCGCTACGCGTTACACATATTTCAAGGCTGTCAAAGCAGGATTCCGGTCAAGACATGCACCATTGTAATTTAAAGATGTATCCCTCACCTGTTGCCGTGCCATTTGGGTGCGTATTTACTCGTCTAATAGTAAATGTAAACTTCAGCTTAGCGCGAGGTATTTCTAAATTCAGATCTGGTAGGCAAATTCATATGAACGTAACTGGAATCGACAACTTCAACCCGCAATAAGGTAAAATCATCTTTGAATACCTGAGGTAGGTACCTAGGAGAGTAGAAAACCTAGGTTCGCTAGTACTACTGAAAAAAAAGAAAGATATAGCCTTTAAAGACCATTGTGAATCTGTCTCGGCTTATTTGAGTCAGCCTCATTTGAAGGCATGCCACAAGTTAACGGGCTGGCAAATTGCTTCTCGGTTAGAACCTCTTGAAATTGCGATGTCAGTTCTACATCAAGGTATCGTTAGGTTCGATGAAATGGCTGTCTCGTCTTGCATCCTGTCAAGTATAAGAAGGTAAACGGGCGAATGGAGCATTCCAAAGGCACTAGATCTATAGGGTGAAGAGAGGCAGATATCTCAAGCTAAGGCGAACTTGAAATTGTTCAACATGCCTCTCTGGAAGACATCGCCACTATTGATATTAGCAGGCGCCCGTAGCACCCTAGCTCAAGTCTATGCAAACGGCCCCTTTCAGCTGCATGTCGGCAGTATCGCCAACGCTTCCATCGACGGTAACACTTACCCTACTTTATTTCACCGGTCCTAGTATGGCGCTGACAACCTATGTGGTGTTTAGGCCATGCATATCCGTGCCTAGATACACTAGGTCTCTGTTATGAATATGGGACCAGTACACTGCCCTCAAAAGACGATGGATTCTTCTTCACGTCGCGGGTTCAAGCTGACTACACGACGGGGTACCTCTCGTGGCGTTGGGCCGACGATAACGCCGTTGGCACGAAAGGCGCCATGGCGTACGGGCCCGTGGGCCTGATCTACGATCCCGGGTCTAACGTCGCAGTTCCTATCTTCAACCAGACGGGGAATCCCGAGATTCTCGGATTCGATGCTACGACCGGTAACTTGATGATGACTGGCATCGATGACACGACGATGAGCAATAGCAGCACCGGTAATAGTAGTGTAGCCAGCCAGCACGATCGCTACTATAATAACTGGTACTTGTGCAACGTCCAGCTAGACCAGGGCTTCACGCCCGAGTTGTTGGTATCGTGGGTGCTTGGCGCTAATCTCGGGTGGCCGCCGACGAACCCTACCTGTCAGCGCATCAACATAACTATGGAGACGACAGCTAGGGGATATGGAGGCAATTAGACAATAGATCAAAGACAGTGGAGGTAAGAGATAGTTGGGTAAATGAATTCAAAGCGAGATGGTTCGCATACCTACCGGTAATAGATCGAGCTGGACGAGGTATGCCTAGATGCACCTAGTTTAGGAACTTAAGAATTCATTGCGAGTAATAGACATATTTTGCTAATCACAGCATAGTTACTGGAAATGTAACTTCATGCTATAATTATCTGGAATGTTGCTATTAGCGTGTCGCAGCCTTTGAAACGATATCACGGCATATCTCCTCGGAAAACATGAAGACTAGAAGATATCATCACTCGGTCGCACCCGGACCCGATAGATCCGGCAAGGCTCTCGGATCGGCACTGTTTAACCGCTGCTTGGAGGCCGGAATAGAAACCCTGGGGTATGACAAGCTGCGCTAGAATCTTATCTACAGAACGTGGCAGCGTCAATGGTTCACACCTACATGCGGAGGAATAGCGGTGTCGTTATCCCACCCGTGCCCTGCCCTCACGTCGTGCCGCTTCTAATAATAAGCAGCCTTCTCTGCACGTCTCACCCCTTTCTACCCTTTCTTCAACACGTCTTATCATCGGTTTGTTTCGGTAAGGAGCGCAGCATCGCAACAGCGCAACGGTGTTACCCTACAGCGAACCCTACGGAATTAGGCAATATAGACGAAACTACAACAATCTATCGATATGCAGCTTTGGGTTACGAGTTGTGAAGAGAGAAAAACTGGCCTCTTTGGTGTTGGTTGGCGTTCAAGGCGTTCCGCCCAACCCCCAAAGCAGAGCAGTAGGCCTCGGCCAGCTCGTATCGGTAGTAAATAGTCTCACTGCATAGTAATACCCTGCATAATTCCCTGCATGACACGCCTACAGCCCGCCATCGAGCAATCGAACGATGGGGCATTCCATGCCAAGACGTATTCATACGATATGGAAGAACTAGAGCCATTGGTTATCAATTATCTAGCTCATACAGTATACAGGCAAGTCTTCTTTTCTGGCCCCTCGGTTAGATTCTGCGCTCGAATTGTCTGTAGATTTAAGCGAGCAGAGCGAGTCCGGGCAAGTATTAGATGATCAAGCAAGTAATAGCCAAAATGCCCTACTCACAGGTGAAGACGAAGAGACCTATCTTTCGATTTCATCACTGCTGACGGGAACACTAGATTATTCTCTAATCCGGCTTTAGCTAGTTCTCAAAGCCAGCAAAAAGCAGGCTCCCAAGTTGGCGGGTTGAAGAACGACAAGGCCGTCACGATTGCATATGCAGGTCAGCCAGGTCAGCCAGGCCAGCCAGACCAGCCAATCCACCAATGCGACTTGGTGTCCAGGGGCTATGCAAATCCGGTTTTCGTATTGGTTCTACTAGATGCGGTGGACACACAGACAATCCCACGATACGCCAACGTCATCGGTCGAAAAGTTGTTTGATGTAACTCTAGGTAGGTAGGCAATGAAATCACTAAAAAAAAAACAGCTGCACTTCGTATCGTCTTATAGCACTGCATTCCCGCTCGCATCGTATTGCTGCACTCGATGTCTTTCCTAGTAATGTAATCTTTTAATCCACGATGAATTGGCACAGGAATTCGACGATAATAACAGAGCAGCCGGCTGTCGTGAAGCCCGAAAGCACCGGCAAGAAGCTAAGGCGGAAACTCCAAAAGATCGGTACCCAGCAGCGTTGGTATAAGTCCAACGACCATAACAACGCTAAGAAGGCCGCAACTATCACCGTCAACACGAATACTAAGGCGGTTACGATTTCCAAACCTATTCCTCATCCCAACCATAGGGCGATTTCAGAAATACCTGACCCCAATGATGGGAAATGGCTTGAGCAGCTCCGTAAGAGCGGATATCTCTGTCGCACGCAGCCTCTTGTGCAACCCAGCCATAAGCCGCTCCGGCACTCTATGCAGGTGATTCCCGAATTGGCACATCTTAGCCTCGACGAAACAAAACCGGGAAGGCAGCTAGACAGAAGGGCATCCTGCGCTATCCCTTCTTCTACGGGCTCGCTATCGAGACGGTACGCAAAAACGCCCGTCCACCATATCGGACAATTAGAAGGCCGTTCGAGGCGAAACAATGAGCTCGCGGCTCGCAGAGTCTCCAGTGTCGAGAAGATAGCAGAATCATACAGGGCTCTGCTAGAATCGAGCTGCGCCATCTTAAACGACAACACGCAAGAATCGTCTTCGCCGTTGCGTTTCGAAGAATCCTACCACACTGGGGGGCGCAAGTATGGCGCTCGGGAAGATACCATTCAAGAAATCCCCGATACCTCATCTGCGACGGGGTCACCGCACTCAGACGACGGAACGCTGGTAGCTTTTGAGGACGACACAATCTCTTTCAAGCCAGCTTCAGTCTCGCCCGAGCCCCCTTCACCGCGGGACATCCACGTACATAGGATGCCAATTCCCCCGCCAAGGCGAGCATCACCCGGAAGCCACAGCTTGCAGATCTGCCTCGACCTTCTCGGACGGGAGCTGTCTTCGGCTGCCAGCGGATCGTCTCTTCGGCCGAGCGCGGAGACGTCAGCGCTGCAGGTGTGGGTCATGATCGAAGCTTACGAGCGACTGCGGGACAAGGTCTATGACATGCGGCTAGACCGAGACCAGGAACGCTCCTTGAGCACCATGCTTGATACTTGGATCAAGGCATTATATTCCGTCCATGATAAGATGACCGGGAGTGATGGGCACGAGAGTGAGAGCGATTATGGAGACTGAGAGCCTAATATTTCTTCACCTTTCCGAAAGATTTCGGTTTTATTAGAACCATTTGTAATGACACGGGTGCTTTTTGAAGCTTCCAGAGACTAAAAAATTGTATTGGATTGGACTAGAAGGACGGGACGGTCTGGGAAATGGGGAAAGGATGAGATGCTCGGCCATGTACGATGAAGTTATGCGAAGTTATACGAAATTATGCCAAGTAATGGTAATGACATACAGACCACAGAGGGGTTCTTACCCCGCCATATTTAGGCATTTCCCCACTGTGATAACCTTAGATAGTAGTGTGGATCCCCGATCTGAGGGTTTCCGCAGCAACGCTTGGACCACCTGCGGTGGCAAGCGTGGGCTGCTGAGATAACCTCAGATCGCGTGTAAATTTAGCTAGTTATAAAACTTAAATTAATTAATAATTGATTATATAAGTTTACTTTTATTAATATAAAATAACGTTTATTATATATAAATGATATTTTATATAATTAAAAGGTTTAAACGTATAAATAATTATTTATATAAATAAAACATTAATAATATAAATTAATTCATTTTTATATTTTTTTTTTATATTTTTACACCTTTTATATTAACTTTTAAAACCATGTTTAAAAACTTTAATTCGTTTAATAAATTAATTAATAAAATTAAAAGTAAAGTTAAAAGTAAAAATAAAATAATAATAAACGTTTTTAATATTATTAAAATTTTTAATATTACCGATTTTATTAATTTTTAAAAAAATTATAATAATTTAATTTATTAAATTCATTTATAATTTAAATTATTAACTTTTAATTAAATAAAAGTTAATGAAAATTTAAATAAAAATATAAATAATTAATTTAAATATATATTTAATTTAATAATAAATTTTACGGTAATTATAATAATAATAAAAATAATTTAATCGTATTAATATTATATTAATAAAAATTTAATATCGGATTAAAATTAAATTAAACCGTTAAACTTATTATTATATAATTTAAATAAACTTTTAAACATTTATTATATTAAATAACATGACTTTAATTTATAATTATTTTTATATTTAAAATAACTTAAAAATCGCACGTTAAATAAACATTTTTTTAACGAAAAACTTAACTTTTAAAGAATTAACATTTTAAATAAAACTTAAATTAATTAAAAAAAAAAATTTAAATAAATTTAATTAAAAGCTATATTATTTATTAAAATATATAAATTTTTTAAATATAAAAAAAAAATTAAAATAATAATATTTTTATTATTAAAATTAATATAAACGAATTATACCATTTTAAATAAATTTAATAAAATATAAAATAAATTAAAAATAACCTTAATACTTTATTTTTTATAAACCACGAGAATTTTTATAAAATTATTAAATGATTTTTAATAAATAATAATTTATATATAAATATAAAAGCCGATTTAAATTACATTTTTAAAAATAATATTTTAAATATTAAAAAAGTATTATATATTTTATAACCCATTTATTATATTTATAATTTTATTATTATAATAAAATGAAAATTTTATAAATTTTATAAAAAAAATATAAAAAACTTTTTATAAATTCTTTATACGTATTAAAGATTTATATTAAAATTATAAAATATTAATTAATTTATTATGTATTTACGTATTAAGCGTATAATTATCGTTTTATAATTAAATTAATTTTTTAAATATAATTTAAATAATAAAAAAAATAATACGGTAAATGGCTTTAATTATTTAAACATTAATCGAAAATAAAATATATAATACACCCGTAATAATTATTACATTTCACGGTATAATGGTACTTTTTTATAATTTACGAATCTTAAAAATAATAATAATTTAATTAAATGTAATTTAATTAAAGCTTTAAAATTTAATAAAAATAATATTAATAATAATATAATAAATAATAATATTAAATTTTAAATAAAATAATTAATAAATTAATTTAATTAAAAAAAAAAGTAAATTTACAATAAAAACATTTAATAATAAATGCTTTAATTATAATAAAAAAGGTTATTAAATAAAAAATTATATTTAAAAACCACGTTTTTTTTAAAAAACTTTAATATATTTAATAAAATCCGAGAAAATCACGTTGAAAAACACTTTATTTAAAGAAAATAATAATAATCGTTAAAAATTTAAAAAAAAAGTCCGAAATGTTTACGATAAATAAAAAAACAAAAGTAATAATAAATAAATTTATTTCGTAAAAAACAAAAATAAAAAATAAGATTAATAAAATTTAATAAAAGCGTTAATTAAATTAAATATTAATTTAAAATTTATTAATTTATTTAATAACTTTAATAATAAAAATTAAAACAATTATATTTATTTAATAAAAATAAATAATAACTTTAAACCATTATTATATAAAAACAAGTTAATTAAAGAAAAATATAAAAAATAACATAACTTTTTTATAATTAAATTAAATAATAAAAAACATTTCATAACCTTTTTTAATTATAATTACATAACTTATTACATTTTATAATTTTTAATAAAAAATTTACAAAAATATAAAACGAAGTAACCATTTATTATAATAAAAATAAATAATTTAAAGCCATATATAATAAAAAATATTATTATTATAACAAGGTTTAAAATTAAAAATAAATATAACACCCCATTTATAATATTAACGAAAATTATTTTAAATAAAACGTTCCCGGGAAACTTTACATTTAAAAAAAATATATTTCATAAATAAGAAATTTAATATAAAAATAAAATAAATAAAAAAACCATTATATTACAAGGATATAAAAGAAAATTTACTTTAAAATTAATTAATAAAATGTTAATTAATTATACATAAAAACCAATTTTTAACATTTTTTATAAGTTTAAATTATAATAATATAAAGATATATTAATTATAAATAATATAATTAACATTTATTTAAATATTTATATTAATAAAATATTTAAACTTTTTAATGAAAAAAAAACGATAAATAAATATAATTATAAAAACATAATATTATATTAATATAAATGATTTTCCACTTATAAAGCTTTTTTTAAAAAAGTATAATTTACGGTAAAAGTAAATGTTACGTGAATTTATTAAAAAATACGAAGGAAAAATTATTCGAAAAAATAAAAGTTTTTAAGCTTTATTATTATTATTTATCTTTAAAAAAACACTTAATTAAACGGTTATATTAAGTAAAATAAATTTAAATATGATTTAACATTTTTATTACGATTATTAAAAAATTAATAAACGTATAAAAAAAAACATATATCCATTATTTAATACCATGGATTAAATTTAAAGGGTATTAAATTATAAATAATACGTTTTCATTAATTTAAAAAACGGGTTTTAATATATATTTATATATAAATTTCACCGTAAAAAAATAATTTTTATAACCTTATTTAAAATATATAAATGGATGGTAATACCATTTAATTTAATAAACGTTTTAATAACATTTTAAACGTTTATAAAGGAAATTATGGTTTTTTTTATTAAATAATTAATTAAATTATTAAATAACATAATAATATAAATCGATATAAAAAAATAATTATATAAATAATTTTTAATGGTTTTTAAACGTTTTATAACATACGGTATAATTATTAACACCTTTAAATTTTAATTTTTCGTTAAAAAAAAATCTTTTTTAATTTTATTATTTTTAAAATTAATATTAAAGTAGATTTAATTAAAGTGATAATAATTAAAAATCGCCTTAAATTTAAAATAATTATATAAATTAAAACGTTTATTAACGTAATAAGTTATTTTAAATATTTAATAAAAGATTATTTAATAATAATAACCTTATTAATAACTTTTACGGGTGGATTTAAAAATAAATTTATTAAGTTAAACGCGAAAATAATAATAATATAAAAAAAGATTTATAATTTAATTATTATTATGTTAATGGTATAATAATTTAATTAAAAATTACCTTTAATAATTAAATTAAACGTTAATAAATTACATATTAAAACAATTTTATTTTAACCATATTTTTATAATAATTAAAACATTTTACATTTAATGGTTTATTTTTTTAAAAAGTTCACGAATATGTAAATATGTTATTTAATTTAAGAAAAAGAATTATTAAAAATCATGTTATTATTATAACATTAATATTATTAAATAAAAAAAAGAAAAATTATAATAATTATAAATTATAAATCGCTTAAATTAATTAATATTAAGGTTAAATAATTTATTAAAATCATACGTTTTTTAAATATTATTAAACATTATAATATATAAATTATTTATTGCTTTAATAAAACTTACGTATTAATAAATTATTTATTTAAACCTTTCGATTTAAACTTAATTAATAAAGCTTTACCGATTAATAAAAATAAAATAATAATAAAACTTATTTAATATTTTTATAAATTTAATTAATTAAACCTTTAAACGATTTACGAGCATTTATTATAAAAAATGGATTTTTTAATAGTAATAAAAAAAAATGGGTAAAAAAACATTTCGTTAAACATTAAAATTAATTATATAAAATTTTAAAGCATATTAAAACATTCGAAGATTTTTTATATACGATAAAAACGGTAATTAATATAATAAATATATAACTTATATTAAAATATAATAATATAATTCGTTAATTAACGAATATACATTATAATTAAAAACACATTATAATTAAAATAATATTTAAAAAAATAATAAAGTTATTTTAATATTTTAAAATAACATTAATAATATATTAAATTATAATTAAATATCTTTTTTATTAATTAATAAAAAAATTAAATACATTATTATTAAATTTATAATTAATATACCTTTTAATATTATTTACACGTTAAATAATTAACCATATGTTTTTAAAATAAATAACGATATTAATAATAATCGAATACATTATTAATTAAATAAAAATTAAAATAATATTATTAATAAAATTCATTAATTATATTTTATTATTTATAAAAATCGGAAAAACATTTAATTATTTATAAAAATAAATATTTAATAACGTTTAAAATTTCGTTAACCATGAAATTATAAATTAAACTTAATAACATGGTTCCACCGTAAAATTAATTATTTCTTTACATTTTAAAAGTAATAATAAAATAAAAAAAATTAATAATAATTTAAAAAAAATTATGTTTCGAAAATATTAAATAAATTTTATAATTATAAACTTATTTAATTTATTCTAATAAACCTTAATTATTTATAACCGTATTATTAAACTTAATAATTATAATAATTTTTTTTTAATATTTAATACGTAATTCCTTTAAAATTAATTATTTATTAAATACACCGAATATACTTATAAATTAATTAAAAAAAAAAATTATAACTTAAAAATAATTAATAATATAATATAAGGCTCTTATAATTTATAATTATTATAATGGTATAAAAACATTTTAAAAATAAATAAAAATATATTTATAAAAAAAAAAAGTTTAATATATATTTACGTTTTTAAAGATTAAATATTAAAAATATAATAATAAATAAATAAATATAAATTATATTATAATAACCCGTAAGAAATTTATTATTATTATTAAAATAATATTTATTAATTATATAATTTAAAAAGGTTAATGTTTTTTAATAAATATAACGATAATAACTTATTTTCGATATATATAAATAACGGTTACTTCGTATAAAATTTATAATATATAAATAAATAAATGTTTAATTAAAATTAATAATAATTATAAGAAAAATTACGTTTATAATAATTATAAATAATTATAAAAAAAAAAAAATAATATAAATCCCCGATTTAAAGATTTCCATAATAACGCTTAAATCACTTATAATAATAAACATAAATTATTAAAATAACCTTAAATCGCATATAAATTTAATTAATTATAAAACCTAAATTAATCAATAATTAATTACATGAGTTTACTTTTACCAATACAAAATAATGTTTATTACACATAGACGATATTCCGTACAATTAGGAGGCTCGGACGCACAGTAGCACCTTCCAGGCTGTCGGTATAGCTTATCGGAGGCACTTTAGCGATAAGACGCGCCTCGACGCGTCACGTACAAGTACCTATAAACCAATATTTTACTTTCAATCTTCTCAAAGCCTCGCCATACCACCTCAAGTTCCCACTCTACAACAGTGTAAATCTACCCTCATCGCACCAATTAAGCCTTCATCTCACCCTCCATACTTACGTACCTCAAAACCAAACCAACAACCATGCTCCCAGGCAAACGCCGCCTCCAAACCGGCGGTGACCGCGCGCGCCCGCGCCCCAGCGCCGCCCCGTCCCACAACCACGCCACCGCGCTCCCGGACTACGAGCCGCTGTCGTGCCCGCTCAGCGCGTCCGCGATCCGGGAGCTGACGCAGCTCAGCGCCAACAAGGACACGCGGGCGTACGAGGCGCAGCTGAAGCGGAGCGTCGAGCTGCTGAGCGCCGCCGTCCGCGACGTCAACGACCGGTACGCCGCGCGCCAGAACAGCCTCAAGCGGCACCAGGAAAAACGCGCCGAGAACGGGGGTGAGAAGAACGACCGCGAGCGCGCGGAGGAGCAGGCCGTGCTGGCACTGAAGAACGACGTCCCGCGGTTGACAGCCGAGTGTGACGATGCGGTGCGCGGCGTTATCGATGCGACCGTGGAGCTGGAGGACGGGAACACGGCGCTTGGTGCGGTGGCGGCTTTGTTCGAGGAGGAGGCGCGGAGACGCGCGGCGAGGGGCGACGCGGATGAAGACGAGGACATGGAGAATGCGCAGCGGGAGCCGACGACCGTGCTGCAGGAGGCGAAGGAGCGGGCCGCGGAGGAGTACGCATCGAAGAGCCTGTACGAGAAGTACGGCCTGAACAACGAATACATCGGCTTCAAGCGCCTATGGCATGATGCCGTGCACGCCGGCGACGGCAAGCCGTTGCCGGATGCGTCGAAGTGGTTTGGGCAGAACGGGGGCGAGGACGACGAAGACGAGGACGACGATTTGGTGATTGCCGGGGAGCAGCTGGATATCCACTGCCCTCTGTCCATGGCCGTCATGCAAGACCCCTACACGAGCACCGTGTGCAAGCATACCTTCGAGAAGAACTCCATCACCCAGTTCCTTATTTCAAAACCGGGTAGACGGGCGCAGTGTCCGCAGACGGGATGCAACAAGGTATGTACAACCACATACGCGCAGATTCTTGATATTGCGAGGGTACTGACTTGGCTATAGGAAGTATCGATTAAGGATTTCCTCCCTGACCCGGTCAGGCTTCGTCTGATCAAACGGCGACTGGCGGAGCAGCGCGAGGATGAAGATGACGAAGATGGTGATGGTGACACTGTCGATGGCGATGGTGATACATCCATGAAGATAACGGCAGGCCGTAATATCAAGAAAGAACGAGAAGGCAGAGGAAGGGGACGCAGATTACTCGAAGAAATCGAAGATGACCAGGACGAAGGCGAGGACGAAGACGAAGACGAGGACGAGGATGAGGATGAGGATGAGGACTAGGAAACATTGCTAACCTAGTTCTCGTCCACTCTTGATGAATTAACTGAAATCCCGGTACACCAAAAGCCATGGGGAGTCCGCCAGAGACAGCTTCAGATAATACTAATGAGATTGCTATCAACGACGAATTATTGACCTTACGATCTAGTCTAGTTTAATCCAGTCCAAGCTGGGGATTCTACATGTGGCATCGTGCTGGCTCTACGTCTATGAACTCTAATCTACCTAGTACCTAAGTATACTCTTCTAATTGTCTAGCCCTCTAAACCTCTAATCTATAAGCCCAGCATACCCCCTCTACAATCTAAAAAGTTTTCCTAATAAGCAATATCTATAACTTCGCGCCCTCCTTTCTCTTCAGGCCCTTCTCGCCCTCCTCTACCGCCGTAGCCGTATCGCTCTTCTTCGGCGCGCTCCTGTACCCCTCCTCCGCACTATCCTTATCAACAACCTTACCACTCGCATCCCTCTTAATCCCCAGCTCCAGCAGCTTCGCAAACACCTCCGCGAAGTGCTCGAAGAACAGCTCCTTATCCTGCGCGTAGCGCTGCACCCACGGGCGAAACGCGGGGTCGCTCAGCAGCGCCATGTCCGTCGGCAGCATCATCAGCTCCTCCATCTTCTCGCCCTCCGCTCCCGCCTCCGCTTCCGCATCCTTCTCCGCGTACACGAACTGCTCGACGCCGTTCGGCAGCGTCTTGCGCCGCCACTCCTTCTCGTTCGCCAGCAGCAGGCGGAAGTACTGGTTGGAGAAGCGCGTCGGGTTGTTGACCCACTTGCCCTCGAACCCGCTCCTATCAATATGGCACCGGCCCAGGTTGTGCGCGCCGCTCAGCGCCACGATCTCCCGATCGCGGAACCCCATCCTGTAGAACACGTGCCTCAGGTGATCGGCACCCTGCGCGCCGTCCGGCAGTCTCCCTCTCGGGGGCACCCTGTCATCCTTCTCGTTCTCGAAGTCGGAGCGCCCGCCTCGCCAGGGGATGGCCGGGCCGCCCATGTGGGGGATGGCGACGGCGGCGGCGAGCGTCCACAGGTCGGCGTAGGTCAGCCAGGGGAAGCGCGCCTTGACGGGCTCGAGGAGGGCGCGCGCGTGCTGCAGCCCCGCGTTCGCCGGGTCCCCGCCCTCGGCCTCCCACCGCATGCCCGCGCCGCTCGAGCCGCCGGTGTCGGTCGCCGCGCAGTAGGTCCCGGACGCGTGCCACGCGAGGCGCACGAGCACGGGGCCCGCGGAGCCGTCGTCGTAGGAGGGCTGGTGGAGGAGCGCGCGGATCGCGTCCTTGACGTCCTCCAGTTGGGCGGGCGTGGGCTGGGTGTCTTGCGCCATGGTTCAGGAAGTTGAATTGAGTTGAGAGTTGCGTCTGGTTTGATAGAGATTTCGAGGTTCGGTTTCTAAGTAGGTGCTTGTCTTGAGTAGGTAGGTACCTAGGAAGGTGATATGTGTATGGGATGAAACGATTGACTACTTCTACTACCTCCCGCGCAGGCTACCTAGTCGTTGATACCTGTCAAAGTGTTCCGCCGAACGAGAGAAGAAAGAAGAGAAAAAAAATCAGAAGCCATATCTAGTAGCTAAGGCGATGGCGAAATCGAGGAAAACTCGGCGAATTGCTCCCGAGAACCTCGGCAGCGCTATGACTGATCGCGTAAGGTGTTATCTCGTCGCGGTCCACTTCTTCCTCGCGTCATTACTGATTGCCATTACTATTACTCGTTATAGCATTGCTCTCTAGCGAGAAGCTCCGGGGTTCGCTCGGCGTGCTAGTTTCTATCATATGTCGCTTCAAAGTTTGTTTCGTAGGTTACCAACATGTCCTCGGACATGATAGGACACGGAGGAGGCGACGAGGTCAAAGATACAATCTGAACAACTAAACAAATGTGAATGTCAATAATATATCAGTGTCACATTCAAGTGACGTATGCCCCCTTCGTTTCCACATAAACCCATCTGATCAATGATACTTAGTATAAGTTCATACTGAGAACTGGCATCCCATACACTAAATATGGCACCGTATAATAGAACGACTAGAAGGGAGTTCTGAAAAATGTATTCATTAGGTACTAAGTGTCTACGTGTTTCTCTAACACCAAGATGTTCAACGACAGTAGTAGAGATGGGTATCATGTAAGAAAAGCCGATGGAGTGAGGGTCGTGAAAAATTATATGCCAACCACGCAATCCATGAAGTTGAAAGGTCGTATGCCTGATATATGCGTAACCAATAGAATTAAAAGCATATATGAAAAAGGGTGTAGGTTTTAGCGGATGCATTACTAAAGAGAATTCGTGGATCTCCTCCAAATCATGAACGCCGCCACGGCAGCACATGTAGTCGCTCCTAGAGCGAGATATAGACTTGTCCGGTCCGGTGGTGGCTCCTCACTCTTGGGGAACGCTGTGCTTGGATTTGTGGCAGCCTCAGCTAGAGCGACAAAGAGTTCACCAATACTATTCCACGTTACACTCACATGAACCGGCGTACTCATCATCAAGCTCGATGTATATTGGTCTGGTTGTAATTCGCTTCGTTGGGTGGTTTTGTCCTTGTCGGCTTTCAAGGCTGTATATATTGAGGGTAGGTCGTCGAGTTGCGGGTATCGCTTCCGAAGATCGACGATATGTGAGAACGAGTCCGGGTCCGACGAATCATACGCATAGCTAATAAGATCGCACGAGTCTAGCCTCACTTGGTTCTCTAGTATTGCAGGTTCAAGTTCCCCAAGTTCTTCCAAAATGAGATAGCATTGCTTGCCGCCCTGAAGCTCAACGCTATTGACGGCTCTCCTGGGCTTGATGGTCGGGTTATATAAGCCATCGAAGGGCCGGTTGAGGAAGGCGTCCAAAAGTGACGATTTACCAGCTCCTGATCCGCCAATGATATAGCACAGCACAACGTTTCGTTCGACTCGACCAGGGCGTCTCCTTCTTTTACGAGATTTTGTTACCTTCAAAGCTGACGTCAGAGAATCCCTAGCGTTCGGAGGCTCGAAGCCTAGATATGCGAGATACTCTAGAGTAGTTTTCGGTTCAAGGAATGTGGTCATGCTCCATTGAGCCAGCCATCCTTGTAGTGTGATGTAGCCGGCTTCGTTGCGAACAGTCGTAGATGGGAACGAGGATTCTATCCAAGAAAAAGGTAGGCCAGGGGTGGGAGCGAACAACGCGCGTAGTTCTTGATTGTTCAAACCACCATCGTTATCTTTGTCAAACAGTAGGAAGAGGTCCATGAAGAATCTATATCCAGCTGGGCTCAGCTCCGCGGAGGCATATTCTGGAACTTCGAACTTCGGGTGAATGAAATTGTCCTCCAAGCTCAAGCTATCGGTATAGTGGTATTTCCGTAGAATGATCCAAATGGTTTCATGCCGACCTTTTTCGGCGTATATCTTATTCAGCTGAAGAAAGCCTCGCATATCAACACCCTTTGTAGTATCTGACCCAGGCACGGACTTTGCGATCGACAACTTGATGTTATCAAGGTCTTCGGAGGACAATGGTTTCTCGAAACATTTGAACTGGAACTCCTGAATCTCATCGTCATTCAAATATCCATCTTGGTCCTTATCGCAAAGATAGAATATCCTCTTGAGAGCAGACACGCAGACTGGCTTTAGGTTCCCCTCCTTATAGTCGAAGAGCGGTGCGATTGGGTGTGTGACGGCTTTCTGACAGAGGAAGAATGTCTCGTTGACATTCTGATGCTCTCTAGCGCTGGCTCTTATGCAGGAATCAATCTCCCTAAACTCGTTCATGACCGGTAGCATCTCGTCTTCTACAACTTGTGGGGTGGTGTTATCGGTCAGGTCTGATTTGTTGGCGCATAGGACCACGGGAACGTTTACGCCAAGGGAGCGGAAATAAGGCATCCAGAAGAGGGCAACTCGCTCATAACTGTAATGGTCTGAATAGACTAGGAGGATGACGTTGGACTTTCGGATCTCCTTGCGTAGAGTAGTCCGGTCTTGCGGACGCGCCGACGTATCGACGATAGTCGTGGTGACATTTTCGGGAGTTCCAATGCTCGGAGGGATGGTTATTTGCGGTAGGACGGGTTGGATCTTGTTGCTAACAAACACATCCTTAACAAGGGATGCGATGAGGCTAGATTTGCCGGTGCCTTCATCTCCGCATACGCAGACTCGTACTGCATAGGCCGAAGTCGTTAATCATCTAAATTTGCGATAGATGAGACGGATTGTAGGGTCGCGTACCTGTTGCCATATTGGTCAAGAAATCCAACAATATGGAGCTCCTTCGCTACAATGCCATTCATTCCAAAACTGTGTAGATTGTTGTGTTGTGAAGTCCGAAAGCTGATTGAATGCGAGCGCAGACCGTAGATGATGAGCTAGAGCTTAGAAGAGAATGGTAATGATTGCGTAGTAACCGGGCGAGTGATGTTGATTCGTTCTCCGCTTCACGAGTACATATCAGACGTTAAGTTGATTGGAGGTGGATGAACTTATTGGGTGTATTGGATGGCAAATGGGTCGACGAAATCCGATGTTACCTATCGATATTCGATATTGTTCGGGCCAACCTTGTGATTATCCGATTAGGTACACATGTACATGCCTAGTATTTGTACATGTATAAATATAATGTATTCTTAATACAACCACAACGATTAATACAAATATTGGAATACTTATGAATCTCCGAAATTCGTAAATATAGGTAGATGTGCAAAATGTTAAATCAACTGTTCATCTTTCACCTGTACGATCTTATAACGTGTTGAAGTCTGGTATACGAATGACAATATGTAAATAGGTACCTCATAGTATGACATAGTGCTTGATGTCTTTAGCTGATAGGCGAGGACCCCAGAAGTTATCACCTATAAGAGTACACCTATTACAGGTGGGATGCAGCCCTGAACATTTACATACCTGCAAGTCCCTCATTGGGATCAGATTCCCGAATTACTGGATGAACACCTATCGTCATCCATAAACCAAAATTGATGTATTTACGCCAGATGAGGTACATATATGATCTCCAAGGTTACATACATGTATGTACCTAGAGTAGGTACTACTTTGCTAGTACATTCAAGACGTAGGCTGTTAATGTATGGTTGTTCTTTCCCCTCATCAACGATGGATCCCCCATGCCTTCAAATAGTTGAGTTACCCCACATCATCATCCCGAGATTCTCTATACCCCTGTTTATCGTTTACTTAGCAGCTTAGACAACCCCGACCTTGAAAGCTTCTTGACATGGGAGTCGTTCCTGTCGATTTCAACAATGCGCAACATTACTCTCCAACCTCTTCCTTGGCTTCTTCCTCCAACTTTCTTTAGCAATACATGTAGCAGATGTTGTCCCAGTTCAACTTATAATCCTATACTATACCCACAGACATTACAATTATAAGCTGACGTAGATCGCTTACCAACCCCGATTGTCTCTATTTTATCTACTCTATTCTAAACAAACCACTTTCAAGGTTGTCCAATTGCCTCGCGCAATTCGAATTTTACCATATATGCCTAGAATTACACGGCGTCTTTACCGCAGTTTTAGGGGGTTCACAATTGGAGTCTAGGAGACCCTCATTATGTTGTAAGGCTGCTTTGTCCCTACGGAACATGCTGTGTTCCACGAGTATCATCATGCCCAGACGGCTAACCCCGAGTTGTCTCGCGCATATAGTGTGCTACCGCCTCCGCCTAGGTACCCTACCCAGGCTGCGTACAATGCTGCTGTCGCTGCCGGCCATGCCACGCCTATGATCGAGACCAATAATATCTTGTCGAACCCCGAAGACCAATTTTTAGCTGGAGAGGGTACGATTCTAGGAGAAGCAATAGACGTTAATTGGAACTCGCGCTGATACTATAATGTAGGAACATATGTGCTTAAGGAAGATCTTCTCCTTGCGACACCACCGCCCCATCCATCCGAGGCGCCAATTCTTAATCCTAATCCGCTAGCGACAACACCGCAACCAGCTACTGTAGGCACCAAGATCTCGGTCTTCAGTCTAGAAACAAGACCACCGCCTCCAGCTCTCTTTAAGCTAACCCCAACGACTACAACTTTATCCCCGAGTATCGCCGAGCACCCAAGTGAAGGACGTTACTCCAACGATGCCAAGCTTAGTAGCGATGGAGAGGGGAGAGGCACGTCTTTTAGTGATGGGGGGCCGTCGACGTCAGCTACGGCCATCTCGGCGCCAGCTTTTGGAGACGGCAATGCTCTGCTTGCGCCAGAGAAAACCAAAGACCCCAACAAACGACGCAAACCGAAGAATAACATGACCAAGAGCAATTCGTCCTTTATCTCACGGGTCATTATTAATGAGGCCTTCTCTAAAAAGCTCGCCGATCGACCGAGTGACGGACTATTTGCCTTTGCCAACATTAATCGTGCTTTTCAATGGCTGGATCTGTCATCTCCCACGAAAGCCGATTATCTGACTAAGATTCTGTTTACAAAAGCGCATTGCTTAAGTCACGATGTCAACTTAGTCACCAAGAGTTCGAGCCATGTTGATATCATCATGGGCTTCTCAACGGGCGAGATCATATGGTGGGAGCCTATGTCCCAACGATATACTAGACTAAATAAGAATGTGAGGCTTCATATGTCTTCCAGATGGAGTTTGTATTAACCATTTTTAGGGTGTAATTAACAAGACACCTGTTTCCCAGATACGATGGATACCAGGAGCAGAAAACTTATTTCTCGCGGGACATATGGACGGCTCCTTAGTTGTCTATGACAAGGAGAAAGAGGACGCGATCTTCAATGCCGAGGAGGAAGGGACTCAGTCTAATGGAGACGTTTCGGCTCCCAAATGCGTCGATCACTATAAAGAGATTAATGTGTTGAAATCTGTTCACTCTAGAAATCAGAAGAGCAACCCCGTGGCTGTGTGGAAATTGTCAAATCAGCGAATTAACGCTTTCGAATTTTCGCCTGACAACCGCCATCTTGCAGTGGTGTCCGAGGATGGCACGATGCGCATCATCGATTATCTTAAAGAAGAGTAAGTACCGAAAGCATTGACCCTAAAAGCTTTGTGAGAATGGTCCTTAACAAGTTTGTAGACTTCTTGGGGTATATAATGCATATTACGGCGGATTCACATGCATATGCTGGTCTCCAGACGGCAAGTACGTCCTCACCGGAGGACAAGACGACTTGATCTCTATCTGGTGCCCTTCAGAAATGACACTCATAGCACGATGCCAGGGCCATCAGTCATGGGTTACATCTGTCGCGTTCGATCCATGGAGATGCGATGAGAGAAACTATCGTTTTGGCAGTGTGGGTGAAGACTGTCGATTATGCCTTTGGGATTTCAACGTTGGAATGTTGCATAAACCAAAAGCAGTGAGTTGTTCTGAGTTATTACCAGCCAAGTTGCTGATATAGATCGACAGATATCTAGTCGACAGCGTGGTTCTGTCTCCTCTCGACTTCCCGCGTTGCAGCGCGCCGAAACTCAGGGGGCAGCGACTGATAGGATACGATCAGACTCTGTTGTCTCAGCGTTGCTAGATGCGGACGAAAATGCGATTAATCATCCCGTCGAGCCGCGTTCAAGAACAGCGATATTACCGCCAGTATTAACAAAGGTAGCGGATAAGCATCCTCTCAGCTGGATCGAGTTCACTGAAGATGCTATCATCGCAAGTTGTAAGACAGGTAATGAGAGCTATCATGATTGTTGATGTTATTGTTGTGTATGCTAAGATCATTCTAGGGCACGTCAGAACTTGGAACCGACCATCGGACTCTCCAGCCCAAGCAGACTCATAAAAGAGGCAAAGAGGAGGCTCTCTAAATCTGTTTGATGGCAACGCTCAGGCAACGTCGAACCACCGTATCCACCAAATCAAACGACTCTGTGGATATCATGCGTAAACGGCAAGGTAGTCGTGAAGAACAGGCATCTTACTCATTGCCGTTAGTCACAGGCTAGAGCGCGATTTTGCATATCAACAAGGACAAAAATCTCCGGGATGCTACGACGGGAGCCCCATCCAACGAAAATCGTTTTCCTGTTGGGTTCCTAGCTTGCCGTCTGTTGCCGCTCGCCGTCCGGGAGGCTGGCCCGGTGCCTTTTCGGTCTAAGTGTGGGACCCCGGTAGTTTTCTCTGACAGGCCCCGTCCAGCTGCATCGGGTGGATAGGGCAGGATGGTTGTATCCGTTTTGGACGAGATATCGAATCAGGTTAAGGAGGCTAGGTACGGAGTCTACATATAGGATCCTATGATATGTAGATGATACGCACGCAGGAGTTCGACGAGTCGTTTGATGCTCGTGGAGATAATAAAATAAAACAGGAATTTCCTAAACGGGGGTCTGTGTTGTCGTTTCTTCGGCTCTGACCGTGCGATACCGTATTACTCGTCATTTTAAAATGCGTTTTGTCATATTCCGCACATGCGCAAGTCGATACGCGAAAAACCTAATTGTAGATCTATAACGGAATGGCTAGATAAGGGAAGCCGCTGCGCGTCCTGTCTCATCTCATCACTGATATGGCAGGAACACAAGCACATATGTATGAGGCTCCTACGTTACGTGCGCAAGGAATAATTGCATGGGAGCGAGAGCGAATATCGTAAGCATGTGAAGAGGTTATTATTGGGATATATTATATCAGATTTTAACTTTTTTATTGTTTTCTTATCTTCGCCCCTGGCCAATGGAGTCGGTTCCAGCTAGGTAGCTACCTAATTACAGCTAAGTTCTAACGACAGCTTACCTGCATTTAGGTAAGGGGGAGGCTGGTTGGCTGATTCGTCGGCGGCCGGCACCGGCGCCGTCTCTGCGCGGCGCCCGCGTCCAGAACGCGCCTAGGTAAGGAGCCTCAACAGGGTAATTATTATGTATTTTTTTTCTTCTTCTTCGATTCGCCTTGACTCGAATCGAGTTTTAGTCGGCCCTTCAGATCCCGGCAAGCCGTGAAACAGAGTGGTCCCCTACGGACCCTATCTGCTGGTAAGGCTAGCTACCCTGTTAGCAAGTTCGATCTAGAAACGAACGGGCATGGATAGGAATCATAGGGTGACGACTTTGAAAAGGGTAATCCGTTCGGTCGACGCAGCTAGTCGCGTCTCGAGCCTATTAACTTCAATCCGCATGTAGGTGCGCATGCACAGAAAGCGGTCGGTGTGAACTCTCTTTTCAAAATCCCCTCACTACGACTTTACAGGATCGTCAGGCACTCAGGTTTTTGTATGTAGGATACGCCAGTGTGCCCCCCACGTGGCATGGGATATATGGAAACCTACGATCTTTTTTTTTTTCAAGCACCGCTAGCAGCTCCACCGACGAGACCAAGGTCCACTTAGCAATCCCAAGGCTCAGCGCTAGCTTGGCCTGCCTGGACACTTTAAAACGGATTCATGTCAGGCACTTTTAAAGGCCTCATCCATAGGTAACTAGGTCTCGTAGTACTATCTCGGGAAAAACCGCGTCGAACCTTCGCGGGTCCAGCTGGACGGGATAGGACCGGTGCTTAAATGATGGAACCCAACAATACCTAGGTATCCAATAAATAGACCACCGTGCTCAAAATAGCTTCGAAGATTCAACCTCTTCCGGACCCAGCAGTAGTCTATGACGCCTAGTTGCTCGGGCCGTCGAGATTCGATAGAGCTTCGGTCCACTTAGAGTGGATGACTTGATATGAACTCAGTGATGAATGTCAAATATATCCCGCGTAACACATGACGCGTAATAACATACCTAGGTACCTACCTATACAGCTAAGGTTTGACTTGAAAGTTGGCGAGGATCAACTGACAAGAGGTTTCTGTTGCTATCAGCAGACACCCCTTATCACTTGAGAGTTGATGCAACCGTGATAGTTGAGGCTCTAATACGGTGATGCCTAGTAGTTGACTAGGAGGAGTGGATCACCCGAAAAGGGATGGGATGATACCATATCGCTAAATGCAGGTGCGAGACGTTACCAACAGCCACAAACGTGTCGATGTCGTGATGGCGCGACCTTATCTTTTTATGCGGCGGGGCGTCACCGGCGCAGTTTTTAAGCGAAGAAAAACTAGTCTGAGCCGTCGAGACAGGTTATCGAGTTTCCGCCACTAGACATGGAAAAGCCTTCTGAGCTGCGTCAGGTTTAGCAGAGATAAAGGGGTTGAACTCCAGTAACAATCAAGCATTGTCCAGCGGCTGAATATCGCCTGAAAAGGGGAGATAAGGTTTAAAGCTTTGGATAGGTACGCATGTAGATACGGCTTCAAAATCAGGTTCTTCAAGCCGGTCCGGTAACCACGAGCTGTATGTAGCAGTTTAGGTTATAGTCATAAAACAATTTACAACCAATCAAACGCAAATTACATTTTAAATATAAGATGCATGTAGGTAGCATGTCAAAATGCGGCAGGGCTGAGCCAAAAACCGGAGCAATGATTGACGGATTCGGTAGGGATTCGACTGTTTGCTTCGGTTCACCCGGTCGTTTGTTTGGCCGAGAGTGAGGTTGTGAGACCCGACTGAGTAAACAGAAGTAATAGATGCCAAAGATATAAAGTGGTGAACAGCTTCCAGGCACCATGCATGCATGCAAGCAGAGTCTGTTTGAGCCAAATCAAGCTTGGCGCATAGATCCGCAGTCTTTGGATCATGTCATAAATAAAGCCACTTACAATCATACGTAGAACGAACTATCTAGGTAGGTAGGTAGGTACAGTACCTAGGTATGTTGAAAAACGGAAATGGATGGATGGATCGTGATGTTCACAAGGCGGTGTCTCTTCATCGGTATTCACCGCCGAGCCCGAAGGGAGAAATTTGAAATTGGCATTGTGAGATGTAAGATGCCGAATTGAGTCCAGGCCAACCCCCCACGAAAACTCGTGGATATTTCGGGGGGATGCCCTTCGTAAGACAATGCATTCTTTTTCGTTTCGAAAAAAAGATCTTTTGCAGACATCTGCACCTGCTACTAAGCGACATCATAAGACCAGTAAATCCCCGTGCCGCAGAATATAGGTCAGCTCCGCCCTGATTGTGATGCGAGTCTGGGCTGTGTGTAAACAAGTTTGGGGGATGTTGCATTGCTGGTTCATGCTGGTTGCTGCAATAAACGACGTGGGAAGCTGAGCTGAGGAGAAATCATATGAATGAATATGCGGGTTTCGCAGGAGAGCGAACCAACTCCACACACCAACTCATGATGCGATGATTCCAGATCATTAAACTCCCTCGAATAGAGTAATGTACAAGGTACATTCCTCACCTTGGAAGATTAAAGGTCCAGCCATGCAGCCTGACTGGCTATTAGGAAGAAACAAGTCCCATAACTCGTGGAACTGGAATGGTAGCATAACAGCAGGGCCGGATGATTTAAATACTTGAACGGCGTGAATTGCAACACATGTAACGGTGTAGTTGGTAGTTAGGAGATGATCAGTCCATCATCTTTAAAGGTGTGGATGACCGATGGGTGCGTGGTCGGAATTTGGACTGCGCCGACAACGACGACGACTAAGAAGCCGGAAGCGGACGACGACATGGACTAAGTTGAAGAATTGGGAATGATTAGAATAACAAGGGCGGATAGCTAGGAATAAGTTATGCCCTATCAAACCTTCTACCGCGTGACTTGCACGCCATCACATTACCAAATACGAAGTAGTTCTTTCCCAATTACCAGTGGCTAAAGGTACCACAGTAACCAGTAACACAAGCACCACCGTATGTAGGTGCGACCGGCCGATATCAGGCCTTTAAGCCCCACCTGACTAGGAGATTCAAGACTTTGAACTCCTCACTCACACATCAAAATTAATCCTCTAGGTAATGGATGTTACCCTCTTGAAAAAAATGGGAAAGGGAAAAAAAAAAATCAAAGTCGATGATACACAGCCGCCGCCGCAGGTGTGGATAGGTGGATACTCCTTCGCTTCCGTTGATCCAGTGCATTCAAAATGCTCCATTACGGTGCATGCATTCATGTATCTTGGTACTTTTCTTCACGATTTGACGATCTACTACCAGCGCAGATCCCGGCCGGCTATCACCGTTTCTAACCAGCTAACCAAGCCGATCAAGGTCCAGCCAGGTTCCGGATTTGCCCCTGGCAGCCTGGCAATCGAAGGTTCCTTAATCTAGCCCTGGTTACTTCTACATTCGTCCACACATCCCATACAGCTCATGTGTACGTACTCGCTATGTACGTTACAAAGTCTCTTGACTGGTTTACGACGAAAACTGACCATGAGCTAGAAAAATGGGACGAGTTGCCCGAGCACGGCGGCGGGAATATCCTTTGCCTGACCTTTACTTACTGGCTGATGACTGTTTCTGGTTACCGTCACTAAAGCCGTTGCAATTTCCAGAGTCCCCATTGTACTATGTATTTGAATAGGCATGGCCCATCTCAAAGATTAGAAGAAAATATCCCATGTCAAGGGAGAACGAGATATACTAAAAAAGTAGCGTGTACCCACCCACTAAGGAGTCGGTCTTCGTATCTTGTGTCATACATGTCCTTGCAAAGCTGTTCCACGTCTTTGTCCTAGGATCGGTTGCTTCTAACTACTTTTAATACACCTGTCTCGCCCAACTACTTATCCTTACTCATGACCAATCTTCATTATTTACCGTTCACATTTCGTGGACGAAATCCACAAGCTAGCTCTCAACCGAGTGCGGGCATAACTACCACCAAAGCAATAATACACGCTGTTGAAACAGCCGAATTAAAAATGCCTTCTTTTAATCCTTTCACCTCGGTTGCTGGCCGGAGTGCCTGTACCTTATTCGAGATACGGTAAGCTGAACCGCTGGTGTTGACTAACAGCAAAAACCGCAACCAACGACTTGTTACTGAGTATCAGCTACAGTCTCGAGAACGATTTCATCGTTTTACGTGGAAACGAACATGAGGCTTCCGGCCAACTGTTGAAGGGCGTCTTAGTCTTATGTCTAAGAGAACCGTTAAAAGTCGAAGATGTTCACCTGCGACTAATGGGTAGTTGCCGGGTTGCGTGGGTTGATGGGAGGCAAACGCCGTCGGGTATTCACAACCAGAAAGTCGACAGGACGGTCATTATTCTAAGACATACCTGGCCTGCTTTCGTGGGAGAAACGACGCATCACAATACTTTAGCCCCTGGGAACTATGAGTGGCCGTTCGAATATCTGCTGCCGGGAGATACTTCCGAGAGTGTCGAGGGGCTCTACCAAACCGGTATCACCTATATCTTAAAAGCGACCATCTCACGGGGGAAATTAGCGAAGAATGTGCATGCTTACAAACGACTCCGAATTATTCGAACATTAGAACCAGCAGCGCTTGAGTTCAACCACGCCATGAGTGTAGAGAATATATGGCCTAACAAGGTCGAGTACTCCGTGGTCATCCCGCAAAAAGCTGTGGTATTTGGTAGCAACATTCCTTTAGAGATGCGATTCACGCCGCTGTTGAAGGGTTTAGAAATGGGCGGTATCACGATTAAACTTATCGAAATCCAGGAGTTCAGCGTGTCGAGTTTTCCGGTCCCAACCAAATCGTACAAGCACGATCGCGATGTCACCTCGTGGAATTTCGAAATCACCCGCGAAAACAACTGGCATGATAATATCGAAGAGACAGGTCAGGAAGGATGGGTCATTCTCAAGGAATTACCGCTACCCAAGAGATTGAGCAGATGCATCCAGGATTGTTCAGTTCACGGCATCAAGATCAGGCATAAGCTTAAGTTAACAGTTGCGCTGAGGAACCCCGACGGCCACATTTCAGAGGTATGATTTTACACCACGAGCTAGGTTTGAGGAGGATGTATATGTTAACTATGTGAACAGCTTCGGGCATCATTGCCGATCACGATCTTTATCTCACCAAACATGCCTTTAGACGAGGAGGGCAATCTAGTTTCCCAAGCACCAGAAAACTCTAGCGAATCAACTGCTGAAAGCGAAGTGTCAAGCATGGCACCTCCGGGCTACGGAATGCACGTACTAGACCAACTTTACGAAGACATGGAACCAAACGGACTTATGACTCCCGCGGTACAGAGCGGTGTCAACAGTCCATTCTACGCACAATCACGGGCGGGCTCGACAGAAAATCTAGCAGCAATGGCTCATGCTATAGCTGTTCCTCCCGCGGCTCTATCTTCTAGATTACAAAATGTATCTCTTGACGAATCCCGGAGGAACGAATCCTACACTTCGATGACATCCGTGTCGGGTTCTACAACCCCATTTCACCACCCGCAAGATGGCGAGCACACAGGAGACTCTTCGCAAGTACATTCAACACAGCTATCGCGGCAGACAAGCGAGGAGGATCATCCACCTCATGCAGGGGGTCACCACACACCGCCGGAGCACAACGAGTTCCTAGACATGGAGCAACTGAGCAAAGTACCGAGTTATACGACGGCCACTAGGGCACCGCTGCCAAGGTCGAACAGTTACACGGGTCCCATTGCGCTTCCGGATTACCAGACCGCCATGAGTTCGATGAGTTCGCCGAGTTCGCCTACCCGCATCGTGACAACCGACCCCTTGGCAACCATCACAGAGGGCCCGCATGCGGAGGGCTCCAGGACACCTTCGGCCACCGGGTCAAGAAGCACGTCAAGAACAAGGTCGGCCAATCGGCACTCAATGGGGGGATTTAATTTCTTCCCCAGCCATGCTGCGGTCGGTGGCAATGATGGCGAGCGACGGCTGCGACTCATCCAAGGCAGGACTGGCTAGTTGCCACGATGCTTTTGTGGATTGTGACTACTACTGTTACTTTGCCATTTGGAAATGCTTCCCAACCTAAGATTTTCTATGGATTACCAAAGCTATCGGAGTGATTTATTTGTTGTATATTTTTCTCTTGGCTAGGCGTTTAATGGCTCAGGGGGAACATTCACATGCGCCATGGTTCGTAAAGGGGGTTGGTTTCATCGGGACGGGCCACACGTACATACATATACATATACATTATACGGAGCGGCGAAATGGTGTTTTAGTTGTGGGATTCAAGCAGGCGATCAAATTGGCCGGTTTTGTTAAGGATGGACATACCTGAGAATTTTTATATACCCAATCTTGTTCTTGTTCACCATTGGCATTTAGACACCAAAAAAAACACCAAGACAGTCAGCGTCAGGAGGTGATACCACTGTCCATTCCTGACACCTCGGCAAGTTAGTTACCGAGGAGAAAGAAGAAACAAAAGAAAGTTTTTCACTTGCAACCTCAGCACGGATAATTACGGTTGTGTTCTTGCATAACGTGCCCAGGCTGTCATGTGTATTGATGTATTATGGAGTGTTGCATTAATACTGCTGTTGTATTCAAGTTACCTAGAAAGAAACGAGGATTTTTTTCTCGCTTGCTACCTTGCGAGGTTCTTGGGTCTCGCGTAAGGTATGTCGGTACTAGCAAGTTCAAACGGTGGAATACGACATTTGTCCATCCCGAGATCTCGGCCTGTCCGCTTGCGGAATTGTCGCACTTTGCGATACCTTCTTGGTTTTAAGTCGGTCTTTACCGGGTGAGTGGTTATCCTCAACCGTAGACCCCCCCCTTTTTTTTTTTTTTTTTCGCCTTCTGGAATCCTATCGAGGCATGAGTAAGGGGTATGTAGGTCAAGTGATGATCCAATAGATATTGTTGGCTTTGATTTAGGTAGCTGCCAATATGTATGTGCTGCATCGTACGTACACAGATAGATACCTAACTTAATAAGCTACCTACCTATGCTTTGTCCAGTCGAATGATGCAACGTTGTCGAGAACATCGTGATAATTGGGAAAAAAATGATCACAGGGATATAACACAGACATCAATTGAATCGGTCCAATGTACTTGGTACTGTACTTAGTACCTAGATTGTTTTATTGAAGCTGGAAACTTGCTTACATACAATTATCTAAAGCAGGGATGACATCATTTTTCCATAAGATTTTTCCCTTTGCGAGAAAGCTCGATGCGGTACTACCATCGCGAATGTTTAATTGGCCGCAGCTGTGCGACGGAATTCTTGATGACTTCAACATCTTCCTAAAATTCCTACTACACATTATTAGCATTGCTAGCATCAATCTATAGATCGAATTCCTAACCTGTTCAAGCTAGATGTAAGGGTTGTCTGATATCAACAATCGATAAATCGGCGTCATACTATTCCCTACCAGGGTCCAAGCTCGATGATCGACGCAGGGGTTTTAATGTCCACCAATTCGCATCACCAGACATAACTGCCCAGTCGTGGTGCTATTAAACATTGGGAGATTGCTTGGCTCAAGCTTGGTTAATGTTTAATCTTGATAATTCCTAGGGGTTTGTTTCACCTCACCTCACCGACTCGAAATACATCATTATTACCATTCCCATCGTGAAAGAAGAATCGAAATCTTTTGAATAGGCATTCAATTTCCATCGACATCAGCAAATTGTCAATCGGTAGATCGCATCGTCCTCAGTGCGGGGTGATTTTCGGACTAGCGGCGGCAATTAGAAGCAAGACATACATACCTACAAAGCTCCGAAATTCGCAAAATACCAAGATCGCAAGATGAGCGGCGACTCGCAGCCTCTTCCCGTGAGGAAGACGACTAATATGAGCGAATTAGAAGCTGTGCCAGATATCGATCCTACTAGTGTGAGTTGCATCTAAGCTTCCCTATTCTCTATTTCTAGCACTAACACGGGCGCCGTATTCTTAGACGGCCGGTCTACTTGCCGAAAGACTTCAAGCATGGAAACATGCCGTAGGGTATCTCGAGGATTATGTCGGCGCGGTAGAGAAGGTTCATAAGGCGCACTCTAAAGAGTATGAGAAGGTGCTTAAGACCATCTCCCATCCTCTAAAGGAGGGAGCGCACTTTGACCAAGATCTTGGCGGAGTCGCCGGATTCTTCGAAAATATGCGAGTCAACACTCAGGTAAGATATTTAATCTTAGACTCTCTTAACTTTTCGTTCGCGACGTTTAACATATTCAGGCTATGATCAACTCGAATGCCGAAACAGAAAAAACCCTTAAGGGCTCCGTCCTACCTATTCTTGAGCGACTGCACAAGGAAATTAAGGCAAAGCAGAAGGAGGTATCCCACGGAGTTGAAAAGGGAGCGAAAGATATCGAGAAGGCTAGGAACACCACCCAAAAGCATATCGAACTACTTGGTCAGCATACCGCGGCTTTCGAGTCCACGGGGGGTAAGATGACCCCGGGCGACGACCCTTATGTCATCCAACGAGGCGTCATCCACAGGTTAAACAAGCAGGTTATCGAAGAAAACAACCACAGAAACGACCTTATCAATGTTCAGGACAGCTTTAAGGCCTTCGAAGCCCACGTAGTCGAAGTGGTCCAACAATCGATGGATGCATTGAACCAGGTCGCTGGCGGGCAGGCTGAGAAGACGAGAGCGCTCTACACTGACATGCTGGGCGCGGCGCAACGTATCCCGGGCGACTTTGAATGGCAGGGCTTTATCGTCCGTGAGGGCCACCGCCTCGTTGATCCGAATGATCCGCCGCGAACCGTGGAAGAGCTTGTGTTTCCCAACCAAAATCACACATCAACTAAAGCGCTCATCGAAGGTAGTCTAGAGCGCAAGTCGCGGAATAAACTATCTTGGGGTACACAGTCCGGATACTATGTTGTGACCCCCTCCAAGTACTTGCATGAGTTTAAGGACGACGATAACCTGCGATATGACCCAAAGCCGGAACTCTCCATCTACCTCCCAGATGCTGTTATCGGCGCCCCTAGTGGCGAGAAGTTCTCCGTCAAGGGGAAGGATAAGAGCAAGAGTTTTAGTAGCAAAATCGCAGGAACCTCCGAACTTAACTTCAAGGCTCACTCCGCGGCCGAGGCTCAGAAATGGTTCGACGCTATTCGTATTGCTGCCGGTGCGACAGGTCCAGCTTACGAAAGCCAGCCGTCTTCCCCTAGTGGCACTGTTAGTGAGACGAAACCAACCCTCGAAAAAATTGACCCAGCTGCCCACAAGGAGCAGGATACTGGCATCACTGGCGGAGAAACTGTCAGCAGTCCGACAGAGATCTCGCCGACCATTGTCAAACAGGACACTATTAAGAGCGGCTCTTCTGCGGATGAGAAGAAAGCAGAAGCTGCTTAGAGACGCAGCTTGCCCACCGTCCCGCGTCGGAAAAGTTGGAAGGTTTTTTCGCGGCCAAGTCTATAATGGTTGAGTGAGATTATAGTGAGCTGGGTTTGAGGATCGATTCAGCTCGATTCAGCCTCATTGGCGTTGACTAGGAGGACACTGGCCCGGACTCGCACGAGTGATTTAGGCTTTGGCTAGGCAATTCTTCTCCTGGGGCGCGGCGCACGGCGATCTTAATGTATAAATCGAAGGATCAAACGAGGCGGTCGGAAGCGGGGTTGCTTAGAAACATGACTGAATCAGCATGCGGCAGTAAGCAAGAACAAAAGGAATGAGGCTGCAGCGCATAAGGGCGGGGTGGTATTGTATTTTCTTCAAATCGCCTTTTAATATGCCAATGAGATCACTAACCTTCTAGTCCGTCTTAAGTCTTCGAGAATTTTGTATTTCATATTTCAGGAAGGCTGAGCTATAGTTCAAGAGTTTCGTCTTTAGATTATAATTATGCCTTTAAAGTCGTTTGTTCATATCTCATATCCTAAATACCCCCTTAGCTCTCTAGACTATAGGTCGGCCAGCCCCTTCGACTACCTGAATCCTATTAATAGTATTGTCTAACGATGACTAAAACCGCTCACAAAGCATACTGAATTATAGCCCATATCCGATTGGCGGGTTTCAAAAGCGTCTTCAACCGCGCGGTACCATAAGGGCAGTCAGCCTCAGGTGAAGGGGTGGTGTGGCTTCAAGGTGAGGTGAGTCAGTGTGCGATCGTGGGGGCTGACTCTAAGCTTGGGTGGTATACCGGTTCATCTCATGTTACAAGACAGACGCAAGTATAATTTCGTGCAGAGCCTTAATCAAAAATGTACGATATCTGACGATTTCCAGCATGAGGCTATAAGGCTATAATATACACCTATACCAAAATCCCTAGCTAGGTAGATTTCGTACATACCTACATACATAACTGCCTTACCATGCAACATTATTATCTCTCCGATCAGTTGTGTTGATAACGCTAGAGAAGCAGGCTCCGGACTGTGGCTGCGGCCTAGACAAAAACATGATGTCCTTTTGTTTTTTTTCGCGGATTCTTTCCCCAGATCTACCAAGGACAATTTTACGCCCATAAGCCATATCTGTAGGGGATTTTCCTTACATCCTTCCCACCCAGATCGAGCCCGGCTTAGTGGTAAGGCTCTAGCCTAGGATGGTTCCTGCACCTGGGCCATAATACGCCTCTTAATCCCATCCTCATGCAAGCCAACCTGGATAGGATATGGTAGCGGAGGTAGGTAAGTAACTTGCAGAACCGGCGGGTGGGATGGATGTGCGAAGGGAAGACAGGCGATGAGCAGGACTGCCCCGTAGCCTGCTGGTCCTTTCTCTTACCTAGGTAGGGACTGTGAGCCGCGCGGACAGACAAGCCTCTATTTAGCCCTCCCTAACCGACGAAAAAACCCGCCCCCCTTTCCCTAAAAGATCAATAGATCATCTCAGGTAGGTAGGCTCCCCGCACGTAGTGTAGCGTGGTGTAGTTCGAAGGGAATTCCGGTGAGGCTCTGACCCTTTTTTCCCCCTTCGCTTGCGTCTCCCAACGAGGAAAGAAAACGTGACATCAAATGACGACCGCTTTACCTGCTTGCCCCGAGATATGGCGCGACTGCTTCTTGTTCGCCTTTCATCCCCCCCTTGCCACTTACTTGCGTTCGTAACTGGTAGTTTAACTTGCGACTCGGCATCACCTCCGAGAAGAGTAGAGTAGACCATTATTATTGTTGCAAATATGACCAAGCAATGGGACGTGTACGAGGCCACCATCAAGGACCTCTACGCCGAGAACACGCTCTCGGTCGTGCGCCAGATGATGATCGATCAGTATGGGTTCAAAGCCTCGTAAGAAACGACCCTTTTTCCTCTTCTCCTATCTCCTGATTTTATTTCCTATTATTCCCTTTATCATCCCCTAATTCGCCGTCATCTGCCTCCTTGCACTTATCCCGGGCTCTGCGATGCGAGTAACTAGGTACACGAGAAAACAGGCACTAATATAAACGCGCTTCCCCTATTGCAGGGTCAGAGCATATAGAGGCCGCTTGATCCGCTGGGGCATCCGGAAATACAACTGTCGGAAGCGCGCCTCGTCGAGCTCGAGCGGCAGCGGCAGCAGCATCAACGACGGCATCTTCCCGAGCGGTTTAGATACCACGTCTCCGCCCATGGCCGCCGTGCTCCCCCACGGCGTCAACGGCCATCTGGCCATGCCGCCGCAGATAAACCAGCAGCCTGCGTACGACTCCGTGGGCGGCCGGCAGACGCGGATATACAGCACGGACAAGTATGCTCGACTTTAACCTTCCCCCTTCTCGTCAACTAATCGACTTACCTACCTACCTTGCCATGCTCACTAACACCTCCCCCCTCCCCAGATCCTACGACATCAAGCCGAAGCCGCAGCTCTCGCCGCCGCACGGCCATCTCAGCAACAGCAACAGCAACAGTAGCAGCACCATGAACTTCACCTGGGACACCGCATCTCCGCCCCTCCCGCGTCCCAAGCGTCTCAGCAACTCCTCCACGTCCTCCACGTCCGTATCGGACTTCGACGGATTCACCACCACCCCGCCCACCAGCCACAGCCACAGCTACAGCCATAACCACGGCGGCGGTAGCGCGGAGATCATGGCGCCGCCGACGTACTTCGGCGGCCACGGCGTGCTGCTGTCGAACACGCGCTACCTGCGGCACGTGGACGGCCAGGGGCGCGTCGTCGTCGGCGGCGGCGGCGGCGGCGGCGGCGGCGGCGGCTACTACGACGGCCCCGCGCACCGCGACGCGCACGCGCCGGGCCAGGGCCAGGGCCTCGACGGCCCGCGGGGCGAGGGCGAGGGGCTGTGGGCGTGACGCGCTGGTCGGGTCGTTGGGACGTGTGCTTGAGTTGTAAAGGGGGCCGGGGCGCGAGCGGATAGGGGGAGGTTAAGGGGGCTTCTACGAAAACAGAGAAAAATACGCATGGCTAATATTCCCGAGGATGGAACACATGGCACTCGGGGCGGTAGGTACCTATATTACCCGGTTCGTAAAAAAGGGGGGTGGTTGTGGTACTGCGTGTCTTTATTTTCTATTTTTTATTTTTGTTTTCCTTCCTTGGGTCATCCAGCCTGGGTGGTACATGTCTTGTTTTTGCTTTACACGGCAGAAGAACAGTATGCGTTGTCCCAAGACGATAACAAGCGAGGTTTTGAGTTCTTGATGATCTCTTACGAATCCATTAACACGCCAGTTTCCTGTTTTTTCTGTTTGTCCATTTGTTTTACTTGTATGAATAAGGCTCTAGAAATGGAGCAGAGGGCGGCAATATTCTAGATAGCGACTGGCGATATTTACGTGGGATAGGTTAGGTAAACTCGGAAAAGGGGGGACTATTAGGTACACTCGACCCCCTGAAATAATGTTAGTACGAACCTTATTTTGATACAGATTTACACCAGGGTACCCAAGTAGTGAGCAAGGCTTTGAAACGTATTCTTGAAACATTTAAATTTTTTAAATTTATTTCCAATAAAAAGAAAGGGTAATATGAGTATAACTTATTTTATAAAAAAAATTATATGTTTTAAGGATGAGATTCCGTGACTTTATTTAGGATTGAAACTTGGTGTGATACTCAGATCATGGGTGGTTGATAAAGTCACTTTTGCAATTCGTACTAACATTATTTCAGGGGGGCGAGTGTATACTCGCATGTGGGTCGTGCGGCTGGGTAGATGGCGAAGACGATAATGGGACACTTCCATTCTTTAATTTGTTATAATTTCCGTTACTTTCTCAGATCTGTATAATAGGGGACTTTGTCTTCTTGTCGTCGGCAACTACAATAATCTACCCCTTTGGTAAGTAAGGGGCGAGCAACACGGGATAATACCTACCTATAGCGGCCTGACCAATAGAAAGTTAGCAGCATTACCCAAACTAGAAAGTGGGGATCCAATAAGGAGGAAACCACCACCAGTTGTTGCTTAGAAGGCCAAAGAATTGAGCTTGAATTGTGAGTTCTCCTTAGCATATCGCCGTCTAGTTACGTTATGTTCACTATTAATAATTAGAATCTTGTATGAACTTAGTCACAACTTGAACATACGACTAATAGTAAACGAGCATATTTATAGCATATTTATTTGACATGCTATCCTATCAACTCGGGGTATGCTGGGGTTCAGGAGACGATTTTCAGAATCCCCTTCAAGACCATCGAGAAACACGTTAGGCTCGTGAACAAACAATGCCTTCATCCAGTAAGCGTGCCGCCTAATAATCAACACATAAACCAACCCCTATCGCCTGCTACAACAAACTCCTATACTTTATAGAAGCAGAACGCCAGATAGAAGCTCGCAACCTCCATCTCCTCCGGCGAGACTAAAAGCGATCCTCTGCCCCTTTCGCGGACGCCCATGCGCTCGCTGAGGGGTCCTAGTATGTGGTCGTCCTTTTCGGCCTCCCAGATTTCGTCGAACTTCTGATGATACTGTAGCTCGAGATTGTAGTCCTCCGCTATGGCACGGAATGCCGGCCACGGTACGACGTATTCGGGAACTTCCTCTACCGCTTCGTCAAGGAAGAAGCTGTATTTCCAGCCAAATGGTGGTCGAAATATTCCATCCGCGGGTGTCTTACCGGGAAATCTAACCCGGTACAGATCGTTACCCCATTCTGCGGTTTCTTCAGCCTCCTCCTCCTCCCCTTCCTCTCCCTCTTCTTTTTCCTCCCCTTCTTCCTTCTCCTCTTTGGGCGGGGGGACTTCCTTCTCTTTAGTTCCCTCTGCCTTCTGCTTTTTCGCGAGCCACTCGTTAAACTTGACAACTCGTTCACCGATCACGTCCGAGTTAGGTATGCAGCCGATGAAACGGCCACCCTTCTTCAGAGAGCTAGAGACGTTCTGAAGCATCATTCTCGCCTTGTCTTCGCTTTCGAAGGCGTAGTGCATACAGAACATCATGCTGACGATATCGAACCCGCTTCTCCCCATTGGCGCAGGATCGAATCCGACTTGCCTGACGATGTCGATATCGCCGATAGACTCGCCGTAGCAATCCTTCGCGAAGAAGCGTGCATCAAACAGGTGCTGCTGGTGGCGGCCGCCTCTGTGGCCGCCCCTACCACCTCGACCGCCGCCGCCGCCACGGTGGCTCATGTTGCGGTATCGCTCTCTCGCCTGATCGATCGAGACATCTGCAGGATCCAATCCAACGTAAAGCGCAATTTTCTGCGGCGCCTGCTGCCACTTGCCCAAATCACCACCCTTGCCACATCCGATGTCGAGGACAAGTAGCTGCTGGTCCCTAGCGCCAGCCAGATCTTGTCCTCGCTCGTGAGCGCCGGGCGTGTAGTCCTCGTCCGGCGAGAACTTCTGTATGAGCGTGCTCTTGACCCAGTTATTGAACGACCTCAAGCCCTTGATTCTGCTATCCGTCTTCCGCCAGTCTCGGCCTCGCTCCGGCACGGCATTGTAGTGCTGTCGCACGACGTCGTTGATGCCTCTCTGGCTAAGCACCGCCTGTGTAGTAGCGGCTTCGGCAGCCTCGCGGTCGCGCTGTTCCTGGCGGTGGCGGATGGTCGAGCTTTCGGCCTGGGAGAAGCGGGCACCGCGACCGGGTCGCTTAAGCCGTCGAGGCGCCTCGCCCGTCGGTGATCTAGACCGCTGGCGTTTCTTTGCTGGTTCGAGCTTTTTGGCGTCGAATGGCTGGGGGAGCTCGTCGATCTCGGGCATGTCTGAGCTATCATCACGATGCTTGTTTCTGTTCCTGCCGGGGGATTGCGAATGTTTTCGTTTTTTCGCGGACTCGAGTCGCTTCGCGTCGAAGGGTTGAGGGAACTCCTCGGGTCCATCGTCTCCTGCCATTGTGGGCGGTGGAGATTGAATTTCTGTGTCTTTATTGGTTTTTTCGAATACGTAATTCGGTAGGTATTGAATGTTATCCTGGTCACAAATGATTGAATGTTGGCAGTAATCGCAATCACTTCGTGAAGTCCAAGAGAGAAAACAGGTTGAGGAAGAAAAGTGGTATGTTAGGTGCAGTACCTGGAAGAAGTTACTAATGTGGAGGTTGTAGGGTGTAAAAAACGTATGTAAGTCTTGGCTTTGAGCTTATTAGGACCGGGGTAATCCGCACCTTTCTTTGCTACTTTGTACCTAGCTGGGTACGTACCACTGTGTCTCCGAAAAGACCCACATAGGCTACATGATTGGCTCAGTGATGAAGTTCCTTGGTGAAAGTTACGTCCGCTGGTGGCCGCCTGCAGCTGCTTGCAACCGCTGGCAAAACCATAAACTCATAGCTGTGATACTTTACTGTTAACAAACTATATTTTTAGGAAGCTTCATCAATCAACAACGTCGACGTATCCAACATTTAGACCTTTTCTCTTGTTTTATTCTCACCCTGCGACTCACCACATCCTCTGGTACTCTATCTAAGCTCACGTCGATTCTTCTGCCGCCCAATTCATCATGGGTTCCGACCCCCAGTACGCGAAATGGCCCGCTCTACCATTAGCCCAGCACGTCTTCACCATCACGAATCCCTACGCCACCCGACCCGCCCAGCAGGCCGCTGTGAAGAGCTTACAAGATGGCATCAATGAGAATAAGATGGCCCCGCTGTATAAGTACTTAGCTCATCCCACCGAGGGTATCCTGAACACGGTCGGTGAGACCACATCAGCAGCGACTCAGAAGCCCACCGGACGGAAACCAAGCACCGCCGGTATGGTTGCCAGCAGAACCGCCGGCGCCACCTTACCCTGGGACGAGGAGGTCTACAATAAGTTAAAGGCAGAGAACGACAAGGAGCTGGAGGAGTTCCAGAAGGAGGAGGATGACGCTGTGGAGCAGGCTGGCGAAACAGAAATCATGGCCGCGAAGGGAAAGCGTGCCGATTTCTTTGCTAAGATCGGGGACAAGGTATATCGATATTTTACAACTCTACGCCCTCTTTTCTAGGTACACGATTCGTCGTATGGCCGTGGCTAACAGCTTCTTCGCGCAATAGGACAAGGCGATAGCAACCTACGAGGACGTCTTTGAGAAGACGGGTATCTTAGGTACCAAGATCGACCTGGTGCTCGCCATAATCCGCATGGGGCTCTTCTACGGCGACAAAGCCCTAGTCAAGAAGCACGTCGCGCGCGCCAAGGCGCTCGTCGACAGCGGCGGCGACTGGGACCGCCGCAACCGACTAAAGGCCTACGAGGGTCTACACCTGCTTACCGTGCGGTCGTATAACCTCGCTGCGCCCCTGCTCCTCGACTCCCTGTCGACTTTCACCAGCTACGAGTTGTGCACCTACTCGAGCCTGGTCGTCTACTCCGTCCTCGCCGGCTCGGTCTCCCTTAAGCGGGTGGACTTCAAGAGCAAGGTCGTCGACGCCCCCGAGATCAAGGCTATTCTCGGCGCCGACGGCGAAGACAAGCTGCTCGCCCTGACCGGCGCCATATCTGCCGGCCCGGGAGTCGACGACGCCGAGATGCGCGATGCCACTACTAAGGACACGGCCACGCCTACAGCGTCTCACAAGGCCACGGCCGTCGTGAACCTGACGACCCTAGGGACCGGCACCGAGCAGCCCGACGCCGAGATGGCCGTGGACTTCTCGCCCCTGGCCCAGCTCGTCAACAGCCTGTACAATGGCCACTACAAGCTCTTCTTCCAGGCCCTCGCTCTTGTCGAGGAGCAATTCCTGACCCAGGACCGTTACTTGGGCGAGCACAAGGGCTGGTTCATCCGTGAGATGCGCCTCCGCGCCTACCAGCAGCTTCTACAGAGCTACCGCGTCGTTGGGCTTGAGAGCATGGCTAACGATTTTGGCGTCACGGTAGATTTCCTAGATCGGTATGTTTGCTCGTCTACTTCCCATTCCCCCTTATTACACAACCCTTTCTACGAACATAAATATGCATTATGCTTCGTCGCTACGTGATAATAATAAACAATACTAATACCTTCAAAAATAGCGATCTAGCGAAGTTCATCGCCGGCGGCCGCATCCCCTGCACCATCGACCGCGTCACCGGCAAGGGCGTGATCGAGACGAACCGCCCGGACGACAAGAACAAGCAGTACCAGGACGTCGTCAAGCAGGGCGACCAGCTCATCACCAAGCTGCAGAAGTACGGGCAGGCCGTGCGGCTTCGGGGTAGCGAGAGGGCGTAGGCGGGGAAATGGGGGGATTACTCCGGGTGTCCAGGCGTCTTATCTACTAGGAATAGTAATAAAAGTCGGCAGTGGATGGATGGGACGTGGACGGGCGTCCGGGACGTGAGAGACAGCATTGCGAAGTCTGTGCAATAGAAAAACTAATGTACCAATAAATACCAGCCTAACTTAGACGAGCTGAAAGCTGCTTGACGTTTTTGGATCATAGTTGAGAGGTTTGGGATGTGATTTTCATTTTATCGTAAACTGATTTTTAGGGGGTTTATTTCTTGGTGATGCATATGGATTAGTGGAGAGTAGGTGTTGAGTCCTAGCCCAAGTCCTTATCCCATCCCATCCCATCCTACGAAGTCCCTTTACAAAAGCAATCACTTGAAGCCCCGAACGTGCAAACCGACCCCAGTTTTGTAGGTCCCTAGGGTATCTGAGGGCTTACTCGTTTCGGCTCTTTTAATACAGCCATCGGAGGCGTACCTCGAACAAAACTACCATCCGAATCTAACCCTGTAGCCAGCCCTTTCTCGTTGGCCTAAATGCCCCTCGTACACACGACGCCCCAAGCTTGTTTTTCCCTGCGGATATTTCTTTCTATTTGTACGTATCCATAAACTCCTTGTGGAACTTCTTAATGCTACCAATCCACTCTGTGCCAGGAGCCAGGAACGTAGTTCGGAGATGCAGGGTTCCCTCGACCTGGCCGAAGCCGCTTCCAGGGACGACGCACACACCAGTAGCCTCGAGCAGGCGCATGCAGTAGAACTCATCGGGGGTACGGTTTTCCTTCTTGGCGGCCTCGATAGCCTTGGGGGGTACGCGGATAGTAGGGAAGAGGTACATGCTACCTTGGGGCTCGCCGCACTCAACGCCCTCCATCTCCTTGAAGGTCTCGTAGAGTGCATATGCACGCGTCTTGAGATTGTTGTAGATGGTGTTGTATTCCTTGTCATAAAGCTCGTAGGACGGCTCACCAGGCTTGGGTGGGTTGACCATAAGCTCAACGAGGCATTGTCCAATAACGGGAGCGCATAGTGTGATAGAGACGAATTTGTAGATCTGCTCCTCGACCTCAGGCTTGAAGCCGATGAGATCGAAATAACCGCCGCGGTGACCACACTCGCCTACCATGCCCTTGGAAATAGAGTGCAGGGATGCAAGTTCGACGTTGTCGTATTTACCCGGGTGCTCTTTCTGCAGAGTGAGGAGAACCTGTCTGAAGCTGTGGAACTTGCCGATGAAGACGTTGGTCTGGTACACTTCGTCTGCTATAACCACGAGCCGCTCTTCAGCGGCGAACTCTAGAACATGACGGATATCCTCCTCGGACAGCGAGGCACCTGTGGGATTTCCGGGGTTGATTATGACGATAGCACGCGTGTCGATGCCGTCACCCTTGGCTTTGTTGTGTGATTCCTTGATAGTGGCGATCGAGGTGCCCCAGTGAGCTGGCTCGTCGAGGTAGTAAGGTACGCATGTAGAGTTTAAGAGGGCGAGCGAGGCGGTATAGAGCGGATACTGGGGGATCGGTACAAGCACGCCAGTGGAAGGAGATGCGCAGATGATGTGCAAGAGGGTGTTGACGCCGGAAGAGGCGCCACCTGAGAGGTAGATATGTGCTGGATCGGCAGGAAAGCCATCTCGTTCTAGTAATTCAAGTTAATTTAATGAACTATTGTATGGTCGGCTTATAACATACTCTCAAGGAATTTAGCGACGCTCTCTTTAATGACGGGAACACCTGCGCTGGCGCTATATGCTCCAACGCTACCTGCGTGGTCCAAGAGCCATTTTGCTCGCTCTAGCACATCCGTCTTGTAATCTAGGGAGTTGAGTAGGATATCCTCATGCTCCAGTAGTTTCGGGTTCTCAAGTAAACTCAAAACCTGACGGAAGTAGGTAATCGGCTTCTGGTCAAGTTGTTGCGGGTTGCCGATGTTGGCGCTAATGACCTCGTCGAATGGCAGACTCTTATCTCCTTTCTTAAGCCTAGCGCGGTATTCCTCGGATTTGACAGCGAGTTCACCACGGACGGCGTACTTAGCAGTGACGACATGCGGGTTAATATTCCCAAGGTTAAGTCTCGCCATCGCTGCTTGATGGTGAAAAAGCCTTTTCGGAGGGTGTAGCGGGCTTAGAGATGGCGGGGTAAAAGACCCTGAAAATGACGGTAGCGGGGTAGGTATTGCGACTGTTCGTTTTCCTGCTAGTACTCGTGCTAAGTTTGGTACCGATGCTACCGATGCTGCTAAGAAAACGTTTAAGTAATGGTTTAACAATTATCAGATGGAAAGAAAGACTAAATGGGAAAACCCGAGAAAAAAAAGTGGCAAGGGGAGTTTTAATCCATAAAATGATTGGAATGATGAGGGAATTTCAACCAGGGGTTAAACGGCTAGACAAACGGTGAGAAAGACAGGGCGAATAGAAGGCGAATAGAATATTAAGCCCTAGGTAGCTTCAGGTTCTTGGATATAATGTTGAATCTTGGAACTTGGAAATTTTGTGCATGTACACCCATTGAGTTTAGGAAACCCACGCAGATCAGATTCAAACTCGTGCACTATGTACTTGTCTCTCATCCGGGTGATCGATCAAGTACCTTAACTGCTGAGGAATATGATCCCCAAATCTTTTACCGCCTGATCGCGTGCGTCGTTGGTTCGCCTTAAAAGTGTGGGACGTTGTACATCATACCACTGTCTTGCAGTAAAAGGTATCGACGGTTCAAGATGTTATTGGAAGAATTGGAAAAAGGGGTGCATCCGCTATCCACTAGGAAGAGAGCCGAACATCGGGCGATATCATAAACACCCCATAGTACCGTTACGTACGTAATCAGAAGCAATCAGAGAATAATTAGGGTAGTAAGCTTTAATAATGTGGGGAGCTCCCGATGCTTGACTTTTTTTCTTCTTCTTATTTTCGGTAGATATTTAGGAAAGAGCGATTAGTAAGGAATCTTATTTACCTGTCGCGATGTGGAAGCCATGATGCTGGTGGCGACCGACCTGGCCTCTGCTGCCACAAGTTGTCGAGATGATAGTATTAAGATTTCTGGTCCGAGCAACACTCGAGTTGACTGTTGCCATCTGAGGCAAGATATTTTTTCAATGGTATCTGAAGACTCGAGGGGACGGAGAGGGTAGGTAGGTAGGTGGACAAGAAGGAAAGAGTTATCAAGCCTTGAATGCTAGACGTACATTTTTTTTCTCTTTCGCAGTAATTCCTATCTCGCAACTTTATCTATAGGCTAATGTTGACGAAATCCGGGAAGTTCCTTCACCGCTCGCTCGATGTTCACCCAGTATCGGAGTTAACTCTAAATAGCGGGGATAATCTGTGACTCAGGGGTCAATTTAGCAAAGGCTAAAATCAAAAGGAGGAAATATCAAATACAAATGTGGCTTCATTAGCTTATTTAGAAATGCATTTTCATAAGAAGCGTTTAACGTTTAAGACAAGGCTTCCACCAAGTTAAACAAACGAAATCCAAGGTTATTATTTACTTTAAATTAAATTAAATTAAATAAAATAAAAACCAATTTATTTAACGATATTTTAAATTTAATTTAATAAATAATTAATAAAATTAAGGAAAATTACTTTTAATTTACCGCCCCCGCCCCCACCCCCGCTTTTTAATCGTTAATTATGTTATTATTTTTCGATATTTTCCTTGTAATTTTTATTTATTTCGTTAACTTTTATAATTTATTAATGTCGTTAAAAAATTAATGCTTAAAATATTAAATTATTTTAAATAATTATATTTTTATTAATTATTATTATAATATTATAATTAATTTAATTTAATTAAAAACCTTTTTATATTTAATTAATATAATTAAAATAAATAAAATATTAAAAATAAATTAATAAAACTTTAAAAATTCGTTTTATTTAAATTATTACCATTAAAAAAGCTTATTACTTAATATAAAATTAATATTAAATATATTTAAATATTATTAAAATTTATTAATAAAAATATTATAATAACCATTATATATTATGCTTATAAATGATAATATTACTTTTTATTAACATTATTACCTTTTTTTTAAACTTATATATTATTTAAAAACTTTTTTTAAACTTATTATAATAATATCGTTTAAAAAGTTTTTAAATTTATTTAAACCTTTATAATTATTTATTTAATATTTAATAATTATATATTTAACTTTTATAATTAATTAATAATTTTATTTTCTTAACTTTATTAAACATTAATTAAAATATAAAATAATAATAATTTAATAAATAAGTAAATTATTTAATAAATTATAATATTTTTAAAAGCTTAAATATATATATATTATACCTTTTTTAATTTAATTCATTTTTTTTTATTTAATTCTTTATTATTAACCTTTTATTTAATATATTATTTTTTTCTTTTATAAATATTAAAATAATATTAAACTTTTTCATTTTAAATTATTAATTGGATTTTTTATTTAAAGCATTAATTAAAGGTTTAAAAAAAGTATAATAAAGTTTAAGAAAATGCTTTAAAATATTCTTTAAAATTAATTTAAATACCAAATTAATAATAATAAAAATAATTAATAAAAAATAATTAATATTAAATTTTTTATTTATTAAATTATATTTTATAAAATATATATAAAAATAATTTTTTAATTTCTTTAAAACAATTATTATATTTGGTAAATTAATTTTATTACTTTTATAAAATAAAGTTATTTCTTTAAATAATTTTAATATTTTTTGAATTTTTTCGAAACAACGTTAATTTTATTTAAATATATTATATTTTAATTCGATTTAATTATTATAATTTAATTTTTTTTAAAACATATTTATAAATTTATTAATAATATCCTTTAATAATAAAATGTTATTAATTATATTAATTAAAATATTATTTTATTATATATTATTTTTAATAATAATTATAAGCTTTTTATGTTATTTTAATAATTTTTTTTTTAAATTTTATATAAACTTTAAAAACTTAAGTATCGTGGGACTTAAATTCAATTTAATTAACTTTTTTTCATCGTTTAATTCATTAAATTTATTAATAAATTCATTAATATTTTTATTAATTACAAGTTAATATTTTATTATATTAACTTTTTTAACCTTAATATAAAAGGTTATTTATTATTAAAAGGTCCATTTAATATAAATGTTAAAATTATAAACTTTTTTAATAACATTAATTATAATAATTTAATTATTATTTTTATTTTAACGTTTTATATATATAAATTAACTTATTATTATATTTATAATATAATTAATATAATATATATAATGTGTTTTAATTAATCGTTTAATAATGGGGTAATTAATATAATAATAATATTAAATAAATAATTATAACGTTTTATCGTTTATTATTAACATGAAAATTAATGATTATATTTAATAAAAAATGAAAAAACATATTATTATAATTATTTAAAATGAAAAAACTTAACTTATTTTAAATTTTATATTCGTTAATAATATTAATTAAATAATATAATATATTTTCGGTATTATATATTTTAATAATTTATCGAAAATTTATAAAATAATTTTTAAACTTAAATTTATTATTAATAAAATAAACAATAATAATAATAATACCTTTAACGTTAAATAAAGTTTATATATCGAAAAAAAAGTGTATTTTTAATTTTATTTAATTAAAAAATTATTCTTAAATACCTTTATATATATTTATAAAAACTTTATATATTTAATTATATATTATAATAATTAAATTAAATAAATAATTATTTATTAAATTTTTATTATAAAAAATTAAAAATTATTTAAATTATTTTTTAATAAAAACGTAATTAAATATATTATAAATAATAAATAATTTAATTAATAAACATTTATAATTAACGGTAATAACTTTAATAAAAATTTTTTTATTAATGTATATTTATATTTATTTAAATATTAAATTAAATAATTACATAAAATTTTTTAAAGTTTTTTTATAAAATCCTTTTATTACCTTTATAATATAAATTATTATTAAATTAATAACTTTACCATTATATTTTTTAATTTAACTTTATTTATTACATAAGTTATATATTTATATTTTATTTTTTTTTCTTTAATTTATTTGTTATTATTTTAATACTTATTAATAAAATGAATATAATTATTAAATTTAAATATAAATAAATCCGTTTAAATATTTAACCATTAATTAATAATATAATCTTTATTTTAAACTTTAAACCAAAGGAAATTTCGTTAAATTACGTTATTAAAAATAAAAAAAATAAGCTTAATAATTTATTTGCAAATTATTATAAATTTCGTTAACTTTTAAAAGTATATAATATAATTAAAAACATTAAAAAACATGGCAAATAAATAATAAATTAAATAATATTAAAGTTAATTATAAAAAGAAATTTAAAAAAAATAAATATATAAATTAAATAATTAAGTAATTCGTTAACCGTTTAACTTAATAATTAAGTTCGTAATATTTAATTTAATTTATTTATTAACGTTAATAATATAATTATTTAATTATTTAAATTATTATATAATTTATACGGCTTTATTATTTCGTATATTAAAAAGGTAAAAGCTAAGAAATCCAAAGTTAAAAAAGTGGTAAAATTATTAAATTAAAGTTAAAATAAATATATATATAAGTTTTTATAAACCTTATAATATAAATATTTATTTAAATAAATTAAAAAGTTTATTTTAATTTATTAATATCGTAAGAAATTTAATTTAATTTAAACAATTAAATTAAACAATTAATTAAAGCAAATAACCATTTAACTTAATGGAAGCCCTGGTTTAAGAATACAAGGAAAATAATACCGTTAGAAAATTGTTAAATAGTAGGTACCTAGGTACTTAAATAAGTGTGTTCCAAACTTCCAATGACTTTATTTTCATATGAATTATCTCCCGCCCACCCCCTTCCTTTTTCTTCCTTTAGTGAAAAGGGGGGAAAGGAGGAAACCATTGATTGGTGTCAATTATTTCAAAAAATTAAAATAAAATAAAAGTTGGTGAGAGGTAAATAAAGACAGTCAACTTGCAATCTAATCAAATAATGAAGATTGTCTCCCTTTCTGTTTTAAATAGAAAGGTATCATCCATTCCCTGATGTAACGGCGACGAAGACTCATTATCAACGTTAGGTGACAAATCATTTAACGGCGACGGAAGCATATTCTCAACATTAGATGACAAATAGGTAGTGTTGAAACGCGGTTCTTACTTCATCTGTCACTGTTTCTTCCTTGGGGACCAAGGATACCAAGTTTATGAAAGAAGACCACTCTCCAATCAAACACGGTACCGTATCTCTGATATAAGCGGTGTGTTCTTTTGCGTAGAGGTTGCTTAATCCCCCATCGAGGTACTTCTTGCGAATGGCTTCAATCCGTGTCCGTACCTATTCCAATGCTTGAATTCATTTCGCTGAATAGCTTTCGAACATCATCCGGTCCCGAGAGCATATAGACATCTCCTACGACCTGGTCATGACTGAACAGCGCTGCAAATACATTTATGGGCGGATACTTGAAGTCTTGGGACCAGCTGAGTCCACCTATCAAGTTTAATGTTGATCTTTGCCACTGTTGAATTTTCTCTTGGAGATCTATTGTAGGCTGGTCAGAGGTTGTGAGTATGATACCTGCTTCGATGAGGTCCCTGGCAGCAGACCTGGCTATGTCGTAATCCCGGTGCCATTCATTCCATAGATCATCGTAGTTGGGTCGTATGCTCTTCATACCTCCTCGAAGGATTGTAGCAATGCTGATGATAACTTTTCGATTTTCTTTTGACATCCAGAAATCATAAAATTCGCAAAACCATGAGAATTGAGCCTGGATATCCCAACCGTGCCAATTACGATCTCCTAGGGGGCCTCTAACCAGCTCCTGATGATATCGCCATGGGTCCTCGCTTGTCCGAGGATAAGGAGAAGGAGGGGGAGCGAATCTCTTGTATAAATGAACATTCCCTCCTAAGAATCCATAAATAGTCCAAAGATAAGTAAATATATGCTGGTCTATATGAAAGAAGTCATTTAATAAGGGCCTGTCAACTGAAAAAAGCCTTATCTTGTCTTTATTGAGCTTGTAGGCAAATCTACTGGATAAACCTGCTGCTGTGGACAAAACTTCCCCAGATCGGATCTTGACATCGACCCTACATAGCCCAACGTACGTGTAGATGTTATGATGGGTCTTGGCTTTTCGAAGATGTAGTGAAGGTAATTCGTAATCTTCAGGGCTTAATACCAGGACAATATCCGTGACCCAATCGAACGACTCCTGGAATACAGCCGTGATAGAAATGCCAAGATTGGGATCTTTATAACAGTAATTTTGTTTTGATTCTTTCGAAAGGATATGCATTAAATGGCCACAGAGAACCAATGATCCAGTCTTTTGGAGGACTCCTACAAGATATGGTTGTGCTTTAGATTTAGACGAACCCTAGAGAGTATAGATAGGTCGAAGTACAGAGTCAAGATTACTCCTTAGAGTCACTTGACGAAAATCAGGAACCCACGAAGGGAGGTTAAGGCAGCGGTTATCAGATTTCTTACTCGTCGAGTTCCCGCAAGTTGATCGCTCTAGGATGCTTGACAAATGACCATAAGAGATTAAATAGGCGGCGATACCAGTGTAGACCTGTTCCACTGCCAGATTGTAGTCCGCAACTAATCCTTCTATATTCGCGTCGCATATCATGCCAAAGAATGCGAATATTTTATCTTCTGGTAGAGATGAGTCGCTGGAAATACCATCGAAAATTAAATTTCCTATGTCGCGAGAAGAACTCGATCTCTTGTCGTAGTGTTGCAGCCAAAGTGGCATGAAATCTTCGGTGGCGGTAGCCTTGAATATCTGTTGGACTCTATCTCGAGTATTGTATAGGCAAACTGACTGTCGATCATATCCATGGTAGAGATGAACCTCTTTAGCAAGAGCTAACTCCTGGATAATCCAAATGCGAGAAAAGTAGGAAAGGTCAAACAGTTCTCTCAGAGCTTTAATGTATCGATGATCATGCCAATATGGCTCGGCTGACTCTCCGGACAAGCCTAGAACGAACATTGCATCGCTCGTACTTTGCGAACCTTCTCCTAGATAGACTGGGACACGGTTTGCTATTGAATAGATTGTAGGTATCAATTCCACTTGCTGATGTCTCTCATCGAGGTCTTCTTGGTTAATACAAATCGAATCGACCCATAGATCCCTTTCATGGTCAAGTTGGCGGAACCGTCGAAGCGCTGCCTCGCAGTTTTTCGTAATAGGAAGTCTGTGCCACAAATGCCCGATATACAGGGGCCTTCGTCTTGACCTATCACCTGTCTCATCTGCCCACGTATATGATACTGCCTCATAATTCGGAGCAAGTTTGAGTGATATCGTTATCAATGTACCATGTAACGGATCTCGAGGATTCCCATGAGACAACCGGAGTATTCTAACTAATGGGCCCTTTCTTGGGTCCTTAGACGGAGTCGGACTTAGGGGCTCATATTGATAGTATTGGTTCTGTAAAGGCTTCGTCTTGGGCGAGAAATTGGAATCATCGCACTTTATTTGTTCTTGGTCCTCTGAATTCGGAGTAAACTCATCCTTCTCTAGTTCTTCAATGATCAATTTGGCTATTACATCGTCCTCAATGTATTGTACACTTTTCGGCCAAGAAAGGTTTAAAGACGATCTCAAAACTATCCGCCCACTATTTTCTTTATGCACAATAGATTCTTCGAGCTCGTTGACTTCTGGAACTAGCGTTCCACATTCAGTACAGAGCCATGGAAGTTAGGGCGTCTGCAGTCGCATAGTTAGGCCTTTCATTATGTGATATTGGAAATTGGTCATAAACAATAAAAATCGAGCGGAAAGTTCCTTATTATAAAAAATGAGTCAGGGCAAAGGTAAGGTGAAGATAGCTGTATAACCCTACGGGATCAGTGGTTGACGGAAAACTTTGGGAAAATTATACAAATTACCTATGCGATATAACGGCTTATTATGACAAGGTAGCCTACCTAGGTGCCTAGATAGTTATACCTAGTATATTTTAATAGTAGCAACTTCTTATAGGGAAGATACTTCTTTTATTGGTCAAGGTATCATAAACAAATGAGAGAGGTGGGGGTGGCAGTGATGTGTCTATATTCCATCGAAGGTCTGGCCCATGTAACAAGGTTGTTGTATCTCTCTACCTGGGCGTAGTCCGCATCGTGACAACACTTAATGGTTATGTGAGTAGGTACCTAGGTAGAAAAAGAATTTCGAGCTAGTTCTAGGGTAAAAAATAGGAGAGCCTTATTATCTTGTACTTTGAGATAGCATATACACCCTTCATTACTACGAGTTCACGCCGCTAGGGTTATATTATATCTGTTGAAGTAGACGCAGGTTATGAGTGTCATCGTTGTATATTAGAAGGTTAAGTTACTATGAGTATGTAGCGGGAGGTAGATAGTACATATAGGTGCCATAAGTACAGGGCGTATCCAGCCACCAGTGTTTCTAGTCGCCTAATATTCCAACAATATGTTGTGGTATATTATATTATACCGATAGAATATTGGATACCTGTAGATGATTTGTGAAATAATTTGGGAACTTCTTTGATGTCACAAATGGTGTTATAGAAAGGGGGTTAAGTTAAGATCGATTAATTTATACCCTCGGCTCGCTTCATTTTGTGCCAGCGATTTATCGCCCTATTTTTATTGTAACGAACTATTTGGACACCTTCACAACAATACTCTCGTTTGTTTCAGTTTTATACGCAGTCTTCTGGCCCCGATGTTGCTTTGTCATCTACAGGTTAAAATCCACCATAAGTTTCGATTGGTCCATCGCTCACGCGTAAGCCGGCTTGTCGGTTTTATGGGCAACCTGAAATGGACGATTTCTATACTCTGTATCGATAAGAAACTTTTGCGTGGCTTGGAGGCAGGGCATAACAGCCATGAAGCCGTATGAATGGGCTTCACATTAGTAGTCTCGGCAACCCAGACTCAGGTTTCGTCAATTGACTCGCATGTGGGCTATACCGGCCTGAAACCAAGTACGGTCGAGTGTATTAGTGATGCTGATAAAAGTGAATTTATCTTTTCTAGCTTCCATAATAATATCTATCGACGCTAAGAATCTGAGTATGCGGCTTGGTTAGCTTCAGTCGGAACCCTAGATTCACAGATACAGTCTTTTCAGTCATAAATACTTAGCAACGCCGCGAGCAAAAGAATCTCGCGGCAACGCCAGAGAATAGGGCAAAGAGAAAAGATCTGCAGGTTGTACAACACTGTTACAAAGGATGACGGTTGGCTAGAAATCAAAATTATTGAAAGCTATGACTGACATACATTGTTATATGACCAACAACAGATCACACCTCACCTTGCATTAGATATCATTTATCTACGCTTTTAAAAGCCCTTTAACTACAAATGAATATTCTACGATCTAAAAAATCTTATATACCTAGGTAGGTAGTTAGGGGTTTAAAGATGTATATTTTAAAGATAGGATTTATAAGAAGTCCTGTAACTAAGACACGCCATGTTTCGTGCCTAGGTATGTAGGATGGGTGTAACAACGATGAGTTCGGTGAGAGGAATTTTCTTTGCAAAAAGCCGCTATATAACCCGATATGAATAACACCGTCTTCTTATCCTCGTTTTCCCCACCCCCTATCCAAATCTTAACCTCCGGTGTCACTAAAGTGGAAAATATTATCAACTTCACCCCAACACCTGATACCTTACTGGTGCTGCTCTAGACCCTCCTAGCGGTGCCGAATAGAACCTTGATAATCCACCAAACCGTAACGATGTCGTAATTGTGGTTTATGCCGTGTTTAATTTAATCGCTTCTATCTTTGTTGTTATCCGATTCTACGCCTCGTTCGTTTTCTTGAAGACCCTACAACTTGAAGATTGTAAGATGCTCTCATTTATAGACATCAATGTGTCCATTCACTGCGTAGAAGCTTGACATATTAATCGATTTCCTAATTCCAACGTTTGTGCGTTTTATCTCTAGAACTCAAGGTCATAATTCGATTTAAATGAGTGCCCAGGATACTACCTACTTCTATGATGATACTACTCTCAGGGGGTATACATTGCGCATTGCGTATACTGTCTTCGAACAACCGATACTACGGGACAATTTGTCCATGCGTGGAATTTTCGTGTCGAGGATTTAGCCCCTACCCCAAGCCGGTGGCCTACTTGGCCAAGCATGTTAGAAAATCACACGACCGACTGATTATGTCGATATATAGCGGTGCCTCCTACATCACTAGTAATAATTTATTTTTAATATAAAAGTCTATCATCATATTGCGAGGCGGGACAAATCACGGCCTCTAATGAAGCTGGGATCGCAGAAGAGTCATGTAGACATTGAACATGGGATATAGAAAGTCTCAACTATATCTTCTTAGGAAATAATAAAACGGAGGGAAATTCCCGATACGCATACTTCCTTGCGTGTCCTCTCACTCTCCTGCTTCTCTTGAAACAGTTCCCAGAGCAACTTGGTCGTCTAGATGCCATATCAACCAGTCTCCCGGAGTAACAGATGGATGCCTGAGAAACTGCCCGCAGGCCGTATGCAAACTTATAAGTAATGATTAACTTTCAACTAGTACCCCTGATGGGGACTCCAAATGGTGTGTTTGAAAGGTGCTCGAATTAAAGTTTTGTACTTTTTATCTCCGACAAACGCGGGTTCGAATCCAGTTCGAGTTTTTTTTTTTTTGAATGAATGAGGCGATGGATTTTCTTTTGTTGATTGTAAACATGCGAAAGTGAGCGAACGGAAAAAACTAATTAACTTGTATTAGTTAAGTAATACTAGGTAAGAAACGAATTAAGGCATATGATTGCTCCTTTCACAATCTATTGCAGAATAAATAGGTAACTTCTCGTATCCTAGCTAGCAAATCCTTGGGCGCGGTTCAGGGCGGTGTTCTCTCTTTCGGCAGCGAACATGCTACGCAAGGTATCTCCAATCCGAAAATAAATGCCAGAGCTAAGTTCTAGGTCCTTATAGTCGTCGCCAATCGTACAGAACCTCGTCTTCCAGAACTCCCATCTCTCTCGACCCAATGAGCGGACGTTGTTGCACAGTGGACCCGTCATTAGGCTCACATCAAAGCTTCCTGTGGCATATTCTCCCGTGAGATTGTGAAGCAACACATTTCCACATAGTAAAATCCATTCACTTGCTATCCAGAGCCTGCATTCCATCACATCCCCTTTCGATGGCGGACATTCGAGGGCATTTCTGAGTTCCCAGATGGGAAGTTGAAGCCATGGGCAGAAATCTTTGCTTGTCAGTCGGGCGAGAAAGGAATTCAAGTTTTGCCATTCCGTGATACTCCTTTGGTTCGGTTGCCCCGTCGTGGAAGATATTGGATCTATTATTAAATTAGCAATACGCGACGACCATGGTGCGATAGACTTCACTACCGATACAATGCCAATTGCGAGATAGAAAATCCGATAAATTAGGTAGGTCCCTCCAGAAAATCTTGACAAACTGTTAGTATGAGTTCTACAGCCCCCCGTTAGAAAGAATAACGACTTGCCCCGTAACCATTTTTGATTTCGCCATCTCGCTCGCGGAGTGTCTTGATGAAATCAACCATGGTTCTCTGGTTTGGGCGATCCGGATATAATTGACGAGCGATTTGAACTACCACGATCCAGAGGTCTGATAGGATGCTCGTAAGACGTATCGGGGAGTCTGCCTCGGCGCAAATGAGGAGGACATCATTAACTATTCTCTGCACCTGTTGCTCGGGGGGATGTCGACTTCGTAGTGACACGTCGATTTTGTCTAGAATTCTCAATTGGTTGCCTGAAAACTCGGGGTATGCTGTGGCCCAAAAATTTGGGTCCATGCTATTTGATGGAAAGAAATATTGTGATGCTCAGTAATTTTAAGTACCTAGATATTGGGTTTGCAATGAGGAAGCCTTGGAACACAACTAAGATTATATAGTATTTACGATCAATCTATTATCAATACAATCATAAACACATAACCTGGGACGTTAAATATATAGAAATTGGTGACCTAACCTAGGTACTCATCTAAAACACCAATTTGAAATTGAGCACAAAGGCATGCTACTGAATGAGAAACGTGTAACAGAGTAATAAAGAAAGACAGTAGTAGTTATGAGTAAGTTCTTGTGTAAGTGGTGGGTACCTATCTATATGTTTGAATGAAAAAAGGTGAATTATTTATTTTTCATGCGGATTCTTATTCGGAAGCATGCCTTCCAAGATCGTAAGGAAAATGTTCGACCAGTTTGGTCACTATTGCGCGGATTAATGATCTAAGATTAAATACAATAGAATGGAAGGCTTATATTTCCGGTCAATTAATCTTAGAATAAATTATAAAAATGTACACCTGGTTTACAAAAGCCGTTTTACTTTGATAGTGTTTGCTGGACAAAATAGGGGTAATGATGTTGAAAACCTAACGTGAAAACACAAAACAAAATAAAATAATACTACCTCAATTACTTAACTCAATAATATTTTCCTTTCTCCTTTCATCTTTTCGAGCATATAAACCGTGAAAGCATACACAATAATTCCTCTGTATATCTCCAGGGTTAGGGTTAGGGATAGGGATGTTTTAGAAAAATGAATTCTCGATTCAAACTATGGTCATCGCCCTCGTTACAAACGTACTTATTCTTTCTTCAGTAGAATACACTATTCCACATGCCCAAGTTGCCTCTCACGTGTTAAGTAAACAGATACAGTAAATTTCCTGAAACTATACTCGTCCTGCGCGAATTTTGTGTAACATCCAGATACGTACGAATATTACTAAGCATGTGAGCTCAACGAATAATTCATCTGGTTACATACTGAATTCGTGCAGGCCAAGGAGCTATTAGCCTGATCAGTGAAACCCTTCCTAACAACCAAGACCTCAAGAACGGTCCCTCTCATGTGCTATTTATGTACTATTCACGCGCTAAAGAGCGCCATTATGTTCGTTGGGGAATTACGCATGGCAACACGTAGCGAATCAAAACTCCAAAGTTGAAAGAAGACGATCTTCAGTGGTTGTATGCACTGTAGTGGGGGCGAGATGTGGATTAATATCACCGATCCCTCTAACCTAGTGCCGGCTAAGTGAAAGACTTGGCCTGCTGCGAATACCACCTCCCTTGCGTACCATGTCGCTTTAGGTATGCGTATGCCCGTCCGCGAGTGATCGGTGGCTCTGAGATCTTTCCCCTCTCTCGCAGCCAAAACCCACCTCCCCACCAAAATGAAAAACCATTGAGGTAGGGGGGTTCGTTTCTGTCGAGACGTGGGGGTTGGGGAAGGAGAGTGGAAATAGCTAGCTGCCTACTTCGTAGGGGCGGACCTGTCTAACTTCTATTCTGGTTCTCTTCCGCGAGTCGACGAGATTTCTATCCGTGCCTGATCAAATCATGAAACCCGCGCGCCTGGTTGTGAGTCGACTTGCGGAGCCGCTAGTTCGGCCTACTCGATGCAACGGTCTTCGATTATTTACCACGGCGTCCTCTCGCCCACCACCTGCTGCCGCAATCCAGCCGCAACCATCTGATCATCCCTCTTTCCCTATTCCCGGTCCGATCCCTGCTAGACACGAACCTCCTGCTCCTGCTCCTATCCCCATCCTGAAGAATACTCTCCGCGATGCCGTTTCCGCGACTCGGCCGAGGAATGACTGGACCAGGGATGAGATAGCGGTGATCTACAACCATCCATTGATGGACTTGGTACATCAAGCTGTAAGGACCCGGCAGGAATGAGAGTCATATACAATCACCAATCAAATTCAATCCTCAAAAAGAAGTACAAATCTACACTGCTCATGAAGCTGAACTCGACTGATAACACTAGCGGCTCTAGAGTCTAGTTCACCGACGCTTCCACGACCCGGGCGAAGTCCAGCTATGCACCCTCATGAACATCAAGGTTAGTCTCCCTACCTAGGTCTTCTACCCTCTTCAAGTCTTTCCACTAACCTCCGCACCCTTAAAGACCGGCGGCTGCACCGAGGACTGCTCGTACTGCGCGCAAGCCACGCGGTACCAGAAGGGCACGGGGCTGCAAGCGAAGAAAGTCGAATCTGTCGAGTCGGTGCTGGCGGCGGCGCGCGCGGCGGCCGCGAACGGCAGCACGCGGTTCTGCATGGGGGCGGCGTGGCGCGACATGCGGGGGCGCAAGAACAGCCTGCGCAACATCGCGGAGATGATCAAGGGCGTGCGCGAGCTCGGCATGGAGGCCTGCGTCACGCTGGGCATGATCGACGGCGAGCAGGCCAAGGAGCTGAAGGCCGCCGGCCTGACCGCCTACAACCACAACGTCGACACCAGCCGCGAGTTCTACCCTTCCGTCATCTCCACCCGCACCTACGACGAGCGCCTGCAGACTCTGGGCTACGTGCGCGATGCCGGCATTAACGTGTGCTCCGGTGGAATCTTGGGTCTGGGAGAGACTAGCACTGATCGCGTTGGCCTGTTACATACTGTGTCGACTCTCCCGAAGCACCCCGAGAGCTTTCCTGTTAACGCCCTAGTGCCTATTAAAGGAACTCCTCTAGGAGATCGTGATCCGATCGATTTCACAAGCAGTAAGTATAGCTGTCACCTATCTTTCCTCCTTTGATTAATAGCCACCGCTAACTCCGGTCATTCTAGTGCTTCGTACCATCGCTACCGCCCGCGTCATCATGCCCGCTACAATCGTCCGCATTGCGGCTGGCCGGAAAACCATGTCAGAGGAGAAGCAGGCTCTATGTTTCATGGCCGGTGCTAACGCCATCTTCACTGGAGAGAAGATGTTGACGACAGAATGTAATGGTTACGATGAAGATAAGGAGATGTTCGACCGATGGGGCTTAGGGCCTATGAAGAGTTTCGACAAGTCTCCGCCGACTGTGACTGGCTAGCTGCAGCTCGTGGAAGCTCGTACTTGCGAGATGCTCTAGCTTACAGGATTCCAAATTTAGATTATGGATGCTAGAGCCGCGATTTATCCTGCTTGGTGAATCTATTTGCTACCTCTGTGATGTCTTTGCGGTATTTTATACTCTCTTGAGTTTTCTCTGCAGTCATCTGATTCCGTACCCACATCTCGATCACTCCGCATAGCCCATCGATTTGCTCAGGAATGTTAGCAGAGTGCAAACAAATTCTCACTCTTTCGCTTCCAGCGGGTACAGTCGGGGCCACGATAGGCCGTACCATGAAGCCGGATTGTTGACAATATTCCGCGAGGTTTCGAGGATGAGACGTGAAGATCGGTATGATGGGCGATTTCGAGGGGGCCTTGTCAATGTAAAGTGTGTGGCGACCTGGGCGCAACCGAGCGCAAAGCGCATGAAGTTGACGGTACGTGTAATGAATATTTGTTTCTAGGCGCTGTCGTAGTGACACGGATTGTCCGCTTATGAGATAGTCGTAAACTACATCTATACTACTCAACGATGTGAATGTCATTGAGGTCGTGTAGATGAGACTTCTAGCGTAGTTTATCAAGTACTCTCGGGTTACGGATGAGCAAAGAATAGCGCCTAGTTCAAAACACATTAAACCTAATTTCTTGGCTTTCGAGGGAACCGCAGTGAATCGACCAGGGCACATTTATAGCGCTGGCAATATTGTTGATGACTGGACGACACATACCTCCAGCACAACCCATCGCCTTCCCAAAACCAAGGACTCTTGCCCATACTCGGTCTTCTAAGCCAAGCTGGCACACCAAGCCACGGCCTTTTTCGCCGAATGTGCCGACAGAGTGCGCTTCGTCGACTATGATATAGCCATTTCCGGATGGCAAGTATCGATCGACGGTCTCAACAATTTCCTTTAAAAGTGGGACATCACCGTCCATACTGTAAAGTCCCTCTACGCAGATAAACACGTTCGCCTTACAGCTTATGACGCGCTCGTCCTTCGATAATTGCTTCAAAACATCGTCAAGCCCCTGATTCTGGCCGAGACGACCTGGTTGGCTATCCCTATCGTTAGAACTTCGCCACTGGTGGGTTTTTGATATAGAATCATGCGCGAACAGAACCCTCCTCGTAGCTCGGCTCATACGCATCCCGTCATGAACGCTAGCATGTATCAGTTCATCATAGACGATCACGTCTCCAAGTTGCGGGACGCAACCGAGAAGCCCAGTGTTAGCATCAAAGGCTGATGTGAATAAGAGTGCGGCTTCTGCATTGTGGAAAGCGGCAATTTTCGATTCGAGCGATTCTGCGAATGATGAGTTTCCATCAAGAAGACGAGAGCCTCCTGAGCCGAGAATTGAGCGACGACGCAATGCGTTGCTACCCTCGGAGGCTGTCAATTCGGCCTTTAATCTTGACAGCAAGGATTTCTGGACTACCGGATTTGTTGACAACGATAGGTAGCCGTTTGATGAGAAGTCAACCGAATTAGGTGGAGCGTTACTCAGCCTCCTAAGCCTGCTGTGGGATTTTCGGCGTGTTAGAAGAGCCCCAAGAGTGTCGTCTAATTGTCGTCGAGATTCCGGCATTGCTATCTCCTTGAACAAATTGCGAGAAAATAAAAGCCGTTCTAGACATGACGATCCTCTAGTTTTTTTCGCCAGAAGGCGATCGATGCTATATAATATGGTAATTTCGGTACCGATACTACAGCTGCAAGTTAGCGGGGTATAAATCGATCGAACTCCGGCTTAAATAGAGGGTTACCCAGCACGTAATTTTATATCCAGAGCCTACTGGATTAGACCTGGACAAACAAATAGGACTCACAACCCTATAAATTTCGGCGCAGTGTAAATGGCGCCAGTCCACCCCTTGCTTTGGCACTCTCTTCGGGTCTTTCAAGTCTACGGCGCCAACACTGATGTCGGCAAAACAGTCTTCACCACGATCCTCTGTAGAGCTGCGAACAGTATATGGGGAAAAGAACAAACAACGTTCCTCAAACCCGTGTCGACAGGACCGGAAGATGAAGCCGATGACCGGTGTTAGTGAACCTTCGATCAGGTTGCCCCATAAGTCATTAGTCATACTGACCTACAAGAGTTATAGGAGTGAGTGAAAAACTGCAGAATTACAAATTTTAATGAGAATCTAGTCATATCCAAAGATATGCTCCGGGGGTGGATCGATCCACTTTGTTGCAATATGATCTTGCGATGAGCCCGCATGCTGCAGCAAAGGGCAAGGTATAGTAACGCTTCATTTTATATGTTAACATCGCTTATAAGTTATAACCTATAAAGTCAGTGCCGCCCGATAAAGAGCTCCTCTCAAAAATATACCAATTTGCATCTCGAAGAGCGACTCGTGGCCCTGGGTGGCTATTCATCGAAACGGCCGGCGGTGTTCATTCTCCTGGACCATCGGGCACCACACAAGCGGACTTGTATACAGTATTGCGGTGTCCTGTTGTGTTAATCGCTGACTCGAAGCTCGGAGGCATCTCGCTCACGATCTCCGCTTTTGAATCTCTGAAGCTTCGCGGATACGACGTTGAGACAATCCTTGTTTTCCAAGACAGCGAGTATGACAATGAGAAATATTTGAGGGATTACTTTACGACTCACGGTATACCTATTGTATCTTTGCCAAAGCCTCCGTCCAGAGTGCATAATGGAGACACGGATGCGAAGTTGATGTTGAAATATTACGAGAAGGAAGGCGGCAACATGGCTACTCGGAAAATTCTGGACCATTTAGATCGCAAACATCAAGCGCGCATTGAGAGGCTCGAGTCCATGTCTGGCGAGGCATACAAGCGGATATGGTACCCCTTTACTCAACACAAGCTCATTTCCCCAGACAGCATTGTTGCAATTGACAGCGCCCGAGGAGACTTCTTTCAGACCCTTGTGCCAAATGTAAGGACGACCCAAAAGAACGACCCCGTTTTGCAGCCTTCTTTCGACGGCTCTGCATCGTGGTGGACTCAGGGGCTCGGCCACGGCAATCCTTCGCTTACAATGGCCGCAGCCTATGCGGCAGGTCGCTATGGCCATGTCATGTTTGCTGGAGCCGTTCACGAGCCTGCCTTGGCATTGGCAGAGACTCTCCTATCCGGTATAGAGAATCCTCGCCTCGCCCGCGTGTTCTTCTCAGACAATGGCAGCACTGGCGTAGAGGTAGCAGTGAAAATGGCCTTGAGGGCGGCCAGACTTCGATACGGCTGGGCTGCAAGTGAGGATATCGGAATCATCGGGTTGAAAGGCGGGTATCATGGCGACACCATTGGAGCTATGGATTGCGCCGAGCCGAGTACCTACAATGAGAATATCGAGTGGTATAACGGAAAAGGTATCTGGTATGATTATCCAAGTATTAGGTGCATTCGCAGCCAGTGGGTCGTCGAGGTGCCCGACGCGCTAAGAGCCGATCTTGGAGACGACCAAATATTTGCAAACTTATCCGACATATTCGATATCGATTCGCGCGAATCAAGGCACCAACATAGGGCTTATGAGAATTATATCGAAAGAAGATTATCCCACCATCTAAACAACGGCCGAAAATTCGGTGCCTTACTCATGGAGCCAGTGGTGATCGGAGCAGGAGGCATGCAGCTAGTGTAAGAAACAAGCTTACAAGACTCCCTCTGAGAAGTGGCATGGCTAATTTGAATATAGTGATCCTCTTTTCCAACGTGCCCTTGTCAACGTAGTCCGTCGCTCGGCGAGCCTCTTTAGCTCGAGTTCTAAGTCTAAAACCTCGGACCCTATGTGTTGGACTGGTCTTCCTGTCATATTTGACGAGGTGTTCACTGGACTATATCGTCTTGGCAGATTCACGGCCTCCTCTTTTCTCAAAAGTGAACCTGACATTTCTGTCCATGCCAAGCTCTTAACTGGTGGTTTAGTGCCGCTCAGTACCACGTTAGCATCTGAAAGTATTTTCAGAGTCTTCGAAAGCGAGGATAAGGCCGATGCTTTACTTCATGGACACAGCTATACAGCCCATCCAATCGGCTGCCAAGTTGCCTTGGAATCAGTGCGACAAATGCAGACGATGGAGAAGCAAGGCGAGTGGGGTTGGGCAAAAGACAGCGACTGGTCAGGATCTTTGAGTAACCAATCTAGCGCCACGAAGCCCGAGGTGTGGTCCATCTGGCCGTGGGACCTATTGAATTGGATCTCGAATGAAACACAGCTCGTAGCAGGAACATGGGCCCTAGGCAGCGTTCTTGCGATTCATATGAGTGCTGCAGATGGTCTGGGTTATAAAAGCACAGCAACATTGAAGCTACAGCGTGCTCTACTCGATGGTGATAAGGAAGGAATGTGGAACGTCCATAGCCGGGTCCTAGGAAATGTACTGTATATCATGGGAAGTCAAAAAAGCACCAGGGATGATATCAAAGAAATTGCGGGTATGATACAGCGTGCTCTAACGGCACATTAATAGAGGTCGGCTTCAGGATACAGTGGGTTAAAAGTAGGTACTTAGGTAATAAAGAGTGATTACCTAAGATAAGAAAAGGAGAGAATTAGGTAAGGTACATGTCGTCATTGGCAAGGTTTGTGATTACATAAGTGTGCACAGTGCACGGGCTTCTAGAAGGAGTGGAAAGCTGAAGGTACATCCCGTGTCGCGCATGGACGGCGACAATTCCGAAATTGTTCCAACGTCAACCTTTTTTGCGACGAGTGCCTCAAAGTTTCTAACTCTTGCCCGGGCCACCAGGCAGATTATACAATCTTTTATGTTTTCATTCTACTAGTCGTTAAAAGAGGGCAGATGTCCCATTCCGTCATTTCTTCAATTCCCCTACCACAATCCGTTTATTACAATCAAAATGGGCATTTGCGCCTCCTGCCTCGGCAGCCGACGCCGCGACTCGTACGATGAGGTATGCGCTTCATGCCCCTAAATAACGAATAATACAATCATTTTAGTGCTGACTAATTGAAATAGGACGATGTGTCCCGACTTCTCTTTGACGATCCGAATAATCTCCAATATGGAAGCTTTGGCGAGCAGAACATGAACTCTCAAGCCGACCCGCTCGAGTCGCAACGAGAGGTCGAGGCCCTGCAAAGAGTAGTAGCGCGAACCTCCAAGTATGCATCATTCAATCCTAAATTAGTGTTTACTGCTATACTAATCACTTTCATAGTAACCTCGTTGACGTATTCGAAATCACCCCACAAGAGTCTCAAAGGACTCAACCGGCCTTATTTTCAGGACAAGAGGCTCGTATGGCCCGCTACCAAAACATTTTGTCCAAACTCTCAACGGAGGGGGACGCAACTTCGGCAGATGGCGGTCCCGGTGCTGTGGAATGGCTACTAAGCGAGGATGATACTGTCGAGTTGAAAGCCAACCCTCCCAGCATCAAGGACGAAGCAGGCGGCCCCCTTGTGGGGACATTTGCAGATATAACTGCAGCAAGGACATGAAAGAAAGCTATCTTAATTAACGAATGACGCCAGCTTGCCAATTGGAGTTTGTTCAATTCCACCAGTTAGTGTTTGAATATGACTGGCCTAGAGCTGGTATCAACTTGGTGATGAGTTTTCTAGACCCAGCAAGGGTTCACCGCGGGTCTTGTTCTATTCCAATCTTGGAGTATACAATGGAGACCGAGGTGCATATACTAAAATAAGTTAATAAATCCATTGTCTACCCGCTTCCCTGCGTTTTGCTAGCACCCCTATAGCCAATCAGGTGACGATTTCACGTGCGTGAGAGGAGCAACCCCATCGAATATCAAACACGTGCCTAGCTATAAAGTGGGTGTTCTATAGCAGTCCCGCCTGACCGGTACGCATTTCTATAAACATTTAACCATATCAAGGTGATTATCTTCCGGCTTCGGTATCGTGGGAAGAATCGTGTGCTCCGAAGAAGTTCACGATAGACATTCTAGAATTCAAAACGGGAGTCTGTGCGTCGGATCTAGCCAGTGAGCGGGGAATCCGGGAAGGGCCGCAAACAACACCCCCCCTAATATGTATCCCCGGTCTACTATCCACTCACTTAGGGTTAAGAGTTGCTGGTCATAATCCACCTACCATAGAGAATACCACAAGAATAATCTCTGACCTATTATTTTACCCCGATTCACCGTATCTTCCTATTGAAGCATCCGCGTGACTGGAGAGCTAATAGCAAAGACCACCCCTATCCGGCATTGTCCTTATTTCCATCGCTTCCGCCAAGATGAAAGTAGCTAGGTACCTAGTTATAGTCCAGCCGCTTAGTTCAATTGCTTTGCTAGAATTTGCCTTTTCGTTCTTCATAATTCATAATTCATTTTCCATTATTCATTCGAGATATCCATGCCAGCCGGCCGGCCGAGGACTGAAGCATTCATCGTAGGAACGAATACAGAAAGAGATAGTCCCCAACGAGACTCTTCCGAGCATCGGTCACGCATAAAATCCTTCTAAAACCGGACCGAGTACTCAAGTTCGGGAATCACAAAAGAGCCCTCTAGTACATTTAGTTCAAACAATTCGCATCCAGTACAACGTACAAAAGACCGGCTTTCCAGCATGAGTATGCTAATCCAGAAGAACACGTCTTCCCCTAGATGCCCGTTCCAAGTTTTGAAATTAACCTCTTCCGCCTTTCTCGGTTGTTCCTATAGACCCGTGACAAAAGAAATCTACTGATCCTGAGCAGTCGTGCTAACCCTCCTCTTCGAGCTATTCCGCTGACCACAATCCCTATACCACCGAGTATTGCCTGTTATGATGTTGTTGGACCATGTTTTGCATCGCCTCGTCGACTTCTCTCATATCCCGTTGGGCTTTCTCGATCGTTGCGGTTCGGTTTCCTTCTCGTTCCCATCGGAAGACGTCGTTTTGGAGTTTGGTAAACTTTCGTTGTTTCTTCTCCATGTCCTTGCAGAGTTTACAATTGTCCATCTCTTGGTTCGTACAGTACACCAGCTTTAGTCCGCATGTCTCCCCGGTTCGATACTCCTTCGTACATTGTTGACGGAAGTGGCCCCATCGCCAGTAGCCGCACATCCAACGCGTTTGTTCGAAATAGCACATCGTTACTGCTTAGAAGAGTCGATCTGAGTAAGAAGCTTGGCCTGCCGGTCCACCAATTAGCTTAGTCGAAGGGGAACACAGGCTTGTCAGACAATCTATACCTCTATAATTCAACAAGGGTATCGTTTTCAATGGTCACAGTGGGCTCAGGTTGAAGCTCCCCCCTATTTTTCGTATAGACTGAGATTCGTGATATCTTGGTTCGAATTACTCCACCACCGAGCCGAGTGACATCAGTAGGGAAAACAGTAATACTTATACTTTTTGCCCACGTCTTGGGTTTCCCTCTGGCTATCCCAACCCGGCATCCGTTCTCGACTTGCGTTTGGCCGCAACCTTTCACTACATATTCGTCAAGACTGTGCCCAGAGTTATCACAAACAACCCCCGAAGATTGGTCGTTGACAACTCAGCCTGTCTGCTAATTGGGGTTGCATGTCCATTTCGCTACCAGTCCGTCCAACATGTTTCCTAGAATGCTGGACGGATGCCACGTTGACTCTAGTTGCTTCAATTTCCACCGGCTCAACTTCCCCACTCTGGATACAGCCTACGAGTACCCTGACTGATGAGTAGTTTACCAGCTACTTGATTCGAGAATGATAGATGGCGGCCCCTCTTTCCCTACGCTGTTCTCTATTGGGTCGATTTTCTAACGTCTCTGAGCGGTCCGCCGTTATCCCTGATACGTGAGCCATCAGCCTCGAATTTGACACCCTGTTACTACACCCCGTTGCACGCAGAGTTTGATCCTTTCCCGTCTGCAACCAGGATGTGGCCCATCCCCACTGCCTGCCTATGCAAGCCATCTGGCTAGCCGCGGGTAGGTCTCCCACCCCCCTGCCTCGTGAGGCAACTTGCCTTTTAGGACGAGCATGTATTGTCAATCACTGGAACAGGGGATTATGTTTCGTCCCTTGCCACGTCTCGGGTGATTACCTTAAACAGATGCCCAATCACTCGCCGCAAAACTCCGAGACTATATCCTGCATCTATAACAGCCAACGCTGGTCTCTTTGTTTAGGCTTAGACAGGTCCCCATATTGCGTGGTTTATAGACTAGCAGTTTTGATTGCTTTGCCACTTCCTTTTGTTGCCGCTTCTCGCCTGATTTTGTTTGATTGGGTTTCCATAGACTATGTTTTCGAGCTGTCCAGCTCATCATCAAGCCACATCGGGAAAGAAGATATCGTCCTGACGCACTCTGGGCAGCACTTGCAGCCAACAACTATTACGGGTTGTTCAAGCTTCTCTTCCTTAGCATCCGACATACCCGTTACATCAGTTACGGGAATTCCTAACCCTTTCCCAGAAAAGACAACACATCGTCTGTACAGGGGGCCGGGTTACTATGACGACTTCGTCGATATTAGCACCTTTTTGGGTCGAAGGGCTAGGCTACCTTTCTGCGGCCGCACAGCCAAGACTAGATACCTACCTACACCTATATGTAAGCCCCCAGGGGAATTTTTGTTTCCCACGATATCACGACGCCATTTAATTCACGTGAAACTACACCAAGTCACATATAAACAGCTTCCCTCTCTGGTTATACGAGAGTCAGGTAAACTCGAGATCTTCAACGGGGGTTTAGTTAGACCAGCGACGTGGCAATGCACTTTTGGCCTAGGCCCACCTGCACGATTTCGCCCCCGGCTTGTGCAAGATGCGTGCCCAGGAACTCTGGGGGATCGAAAGCAGCCCTAACCTTTCCCAATTTATCACCTTGAAGGGAGTGGCTACGATCATGGCCGCATCTAGTCCTCGGTACCGGTTCATGCCGCTATCCAAGCATGGTTAAAGTACAAACCACTTCTATGGGGCTCATAGAACATTTGCAATTCTTAGAAGATGGTGGGTGTAACGTAAATTCCTCGTGACAAAACTTGAGTCTCCGGGGAACTAATTCAGGTTTTAGACTAGGCACTGACGTTTTCTTAGGAAGGCTAACGGAGAAACCATATCTTGTTATTTGTCATATTATTAATAGCAACCACATATATACGAGAGCCGTAATAGTAAAACCCCTAGGCCATATATTCAACCTCGTTCCTATCTCGCTATATAACCGACCTTACGTTTTACGACACGGTGACGACCCGATAATCATAGTGATGCCATATTTAACCCATAGCAGGACTCCACATATGCAGGATGTTTGCTTCGTTCATCACCGACAAGGTACGGTCACAACTTTAACTATAGTACTATTTGTTAATACTCTCTTATGATGAGATATGAGCCGATATTTTCATGGCATGGCTGTGTGTTGTCTTTAGAACTGATGTTAACCCGCATCATAGTAAAATATATGTTTCCCTAGCGGCAAGGGATGGCTAGAATCAAAAGCACGCATCGGTATGAGTTTTAGCGATGTTTATGTCTACTAACACTATTGTTTGCGTCTGTTGCCATGGTACGTAGAGAGCGCGGACCCCTGGGTCAACAAGGCCAGACGAGGCGGCCAGGTACTGTCATGAATAAATCCTTTCCCGGGATATAACAGGCGCTTGGCCTAATATTCCACGGCCCGTTCCGTTCACGCCGATTTAAACACATTATAACTATTCATTTAGCTATCAAACAAACCTCGGTTGTTGCTTGACATCTGCAGGATCGATGTATATCATTACCCCTACAAGAGGAGAGATTTGACGTTGAATTTTGTTTCAACCAGCCAATCAAGAGCTCTCAGCCATTCGACGCCATAAAGAAATTCTACCGAGAACATCATAATTCCGGCCACACTATATCCAAATCATGTGCAAGAAATGATATGCGCATTCCCATAGTCCAAAGTAAGCAGAATGGCCTCCTTCTTCCTCTAACCCAATAATACACCGCGGCCTCCGAGACACTCTCACATCCATCGCTACCCACCTTTGTTTCTATAGGGGTGGGACGACCATGGGGGGCGTGGGGAGTACAAGCCCCTCCCCTCCCTCAGATGCAGTAGCATGCATCTGAGCCCACACGCAAGAACGTTGGACTCGAGGGGAGAGAAGATCAGCCATGTGTTCCTGTTTTGTTAACAGCCTCTCGAAGCCCTGCATCGCCAGCTCATTGGTTGGGGGCTAGAACCAAAGAAGTCGCCGCAGCGGGATGTGTCTTAGTCCTACCCGGAGGATACGTACAGAACAGTTCTTCGAGACATTCTCTAAGGCCCAAAGGAACCAGAAAGGGTATGATACGCCTGCTCAGAAGCTAACCCCTGATTCGCTGCTTAAGCTTTCCCCTTTGGCTCTGTGTAACCTATACGCCTACTCGTTTATACAGGAGAGCCGGGATTCGTCGAACACTTCACGCGGACTATGTCAACTCCTGCAAATGTAAGCCCTCTCTTAGCTCACCGTCTATTCGAAGTCCCGAACGAGGCTTCATCGACTCCCTCTAAGTGGCTGGTACATTTCCCTCGTTACCCACGGTTGGACAAAACTATGAGTTGTCCCCCTTAACACCATCGAATTCAAGGTCAGACAAGGGTAAGTGATTGGAACGGCTCCGTTGCCGACTCTGCCTGGAGAATGGGTTCACAGAGAGGTACTCCACAGCGGATGTGCTCGCATCGCATAGATGCAGGGTGATCTAGTTTTTCCTTTACCACCCATCTGCATTGCAGGGTTACAGCTGAGCATTCGAGTAAGTACTTCGCGGGCTCGTCAAATACGTAGTCATATATCGCGAGTAACAATGTATCCTCGCCTCGAGTCGGAGAGAGAGGGAGTGGGAGAGAAACACACTGGGCACGTTGGCCACACCTCTAGTAAAGTTTCGGAGCCCAATTGGCCGGTTGCACAAAAGCACCAATTCCTGTCATTGGGCATTGATACTAAACCGAAAAGAGAGGCCGAGAGGGTCGGAGTGATCGCGACCACGTTGACGGCCAGAAAAGGCGACCGCATTCGGCCCTCCAGGCCGCGCCGAGCTCCACCGTTCGTCGCCGGTGTTGGCAAGGGACTGTACCCTTCGGGGGGGTTTGGGGGCTAGAAACACGTCATTTGATGTTTAGAGATACTTTCTTACTTACAACACCACGTTCTTATATGTCAGGTACATGCAACGCGTCGGGCGAGATTCCGGGAATTGTGACAGGTAACAGAAACCTGTAACTATTTTCCGGGCCGGGATGAGTATAGGGTTATGACGAAATAAGACAAGAAGTTCTATTTTAGAAAAAATATGATGAAAACGTGGTTGTATGTGATTTCGCAGTTAAGGGTTGCGTGAAGGAAGTGATTGACTGACTGACCATCAGACATCACGTTCGACTTACACACGCGACTTGACCAATTATATCGATTCTAGATTTGACTTGGGCTAGTCTGAACTTACTAGGTTATCTGTATGGGATAATAATACTTCAATTAAGACTGAGGGTCCATTCCATAGCACAACTTGATCCACCTTTTTACACTTTTCGGGTTGCCGCTACTGTACCCAAGTATGGAGATAAAAAGGCTAGATTTGACAACACATGAACAGCATTACTATACGAAGGCGCGATGATAGTCCTCTACCCTTGCCCCTTTCCTTTTCCGACACAGGAATGCATCATATTGAAGCTAAAGGTTTAGCGATAACCTAGACACCTAGACCCTACCTACATGTGAACGATAGTGTACAAAATGACAAAATGACAAAATGGAAAAACATTAAACATGAATGGCAAGATGACAAAATGTACAAAATCCATGTGGGGTAATAGCTCTAGCGTCAATTAATACAACTACCCCTCCAGTTATCCCCATCCCCCCTGAATACCCCTCCAAGCATCTGCCCTTACTACATACCTAGGTATATGCCCCTTACTATAGTTGACGTATATGTAGGTATATGTAGGTATATGTATGTGTATATGTATATGTATATGTGTATGTGTATGTATATGCATCTACTATACGCGTGATCCGTACATGACATCCCGCGCGTTCTACATGTTCTGGAGAACCATCTCCGTAGATCTCCCGCCTACCTCGGTACATCTGGTACATCTATCCCGGACGTTAAAATATTACCTAGCGAGATGAACAGTATTCTTACTTAAGATAGAGCACTTATTCGTTCCGGTTCCTACGTAAGTAAGAAATCTTGGATCATCTCTGGTCCTAGTCCTGGTTCCGCTCCCGTGCTGTACGAAATACAGCATGCGATCTTGATCTGGCATTGTAACGAGGAGGTCGGCAAGTAAATACCGGGCTATGTCGATTTCGCGTCCCACCTGAAGTGGCGCCGTACGTTCATATGGGAACCCAATATGCGGAGGGAGTACATCGGGGATGATAATAGAGACTGAAGGATTATTTACTACCTGTTACTACATGTTATGCACCAATGTTTTCCAGCTTTCCTTCGGACCAATATAGCACTCGGGCCACTTACATTGTTTGTTTCGTCAGTCATTTCTCTATTTCCTACACGGAACTTTCGAAGCGGCTATGAAAATATTCGGAATCCCGCAGATGGCAGCTTTATATCAGACGGTCGGGCCGTGTCCGATTTTATAACGTTGATTGGTGACACTAGCTAAAGGAAACTAGACCACTAGAACTTCGTGATTTGTTCCAAATTTGGCAATCCGGACACTATCAATATTAAGGTGAGGTACCTCCTACCCCGTAGTCCGTGCATTTAGTTTACCTAGTTTAGCTAAGCTTATGGAGCCAATGTACCTCGTACGACTTACAATGAGGTAGGTACATCAACGTACGCATTCGTCAGTGAGAGAAGGTACCGCCATGCCTATCAATGTGGCTCTGACGAAACACCGAAACACGATTCGCAAGAGCTAACCTTGGAACTAAACTAACACTAGCCTTCCTTAACTTCCTTAAACATCTATCTTAACATCTTAACATCTTCAACTACCCTCGCGTACGCATCATCTGTAAATGTCAACATTGAATTCCTCACTAGGTTAATCACGCTCATTTAGCAACGTCACACATCATCTAATTATCTATGCGTGCACTATTATCCGACCTCATGCGCGCCAGGGACCCCTTCTGTGAGCCCCTCAAGCAGCCCGACGCCTTTATGATCACTCATTTCAACTACCCTTAAAGTGGTTGCCTTGCACAACCTCGACCGCTTAAACGGCCTTACAACATACATACCTACATACATCCCATGTATAACAGATAAACTGTACCGACTCTCTGTATTATTAACCGCCCGTATCGTCTTATCAACACGACAGACATTTCCGGTGCGCCAATCTATCCCCTCTTTGCGCGTCTAGGTACCATTCCCCTCCTTCATCAGGAACGCCGTACATAAGCGTCACTAGCTGGGAATAGCTTCCCTGGCTGCCGCTCGCCTCATTCAACACGCAACATTAATAGCTGTTTGATATAGACATACTAAGACATAGTCAGACATAACTCGGGCGTACTCAGGCATACATCGAGACATGCATTCTTCCGGTGCAAGTAACTAACCGCACATCACAAACCACACTACTCCTCATCCTGGAGATTTGGCGTTGCCGGCCACTCGGGGAACCCGGAACTCTTCGAGCTGGCATAAGGCACATCGACTGGCACTCACCATCACACCTTGTTGTCATTAAGCGGCATATATTCACGCACGCAAAGTCTCACCGAGGACTGACCTCGTACTGTATTGCACTTCTCATAGTACTCCGCTACGCTGGGGACACGCCTAACGAAGGAGGGCTATCCCTACTGCCACTTCATCATCGTTGCTACCTGGGCAGTAGCCCCGCGCATCCCGTCACGGGCTAGGCTAGGCTGCGAACATGTCGGCGCATTCAGCCCTTGAAGAGCCCGGTTCTCAACAGCACCTCGCTTCAGAGACTCGTGAGCTGACCTTGGTTACGTCGCGTCACCCGCTGCTGCCGCAAACGTCGTCCTCTCTACCTTTTTCATCGCCGGTTGCCGAGCGTGGCGATGCTACCCTACGGGAGCCGGCCTCTAGAACGGCCTCCATTGTTGATGCCCAACCAACTTTCCTAGCTGCGGCTGCTTTAGACTCCGAGCACCTGGAATTTCACCCTGGGGTTCTCGACGACCGGATGCGGCCAGCCGCGGGTCAATTTGTGGATGTTTCATGCCCGTCACCAGGTACGGCAGCCTCGCCGGGAGTGTCTCAATCCGCGCTAGATGCGTCATCTACTCAAGAAGTGCATGAGGAAAGAATGGTGGATGTCATGGTGACGAGGCCGTCGTCTTTGTTGCGCTGGGGGTGGGACTCGCTGAGTCTGGACGTCCTGCCGAATGAGGTCCTGATGCATATACTCACCTTTCTAGATGTGGGCGATCTACTAGCTACTTCAAGGGTATGTTGTTCTCTAGTCTATACTATGCTCATGATGGCAACACTGAGACTCCGGCTCATTTTTGCCGTTTTTTGATGATTGAGTCTTTATTCAGGTTGCACGTGGAGTCCTGCGGTCTCACTCTCACATGTAACCTGACTATGAGCCATTATTCTCATACTCGTATTTTTCTCATGAAGACGCGTTCGTTGAAACGTAACTGGGTTGATCTCGGTCCAATACGCCCCCTTTATCAATCCTTCGATCCCCACAGCACCAATCCTCTTAGATAATACAACGTCTCGTTGATCATACTATACTGACCATGACAATAGATCAACCACCACTTTAGGACTCTGTGCCTACACCCTATCTTGCACACCCTGCGCCTTCGGCGCGCTCGCGTGTCCCTACCCCCCCTCTTGACATCACCCTCGCGGCCCACACTCGCAGAGCTGATCGCACGTCATATCTTCCTGACGCATACAACACAGATCTCCCGGCGTCTCGCTCGAAATCTGGTTGCAATTCGGCTCTCTCGCCGCCTGCCACTACGACCATCTGCCGAGTCGCTCGTCCAGCGCGGTGTGCTTCCGCCCGAAATTGTCGAGGGCAACGTGGCTCCTGGTCTTGTCGCCAAAAAGCGTGCCATCGAAAAGGAGAGACTTAAGGACAGCCTTCGGCGCTGGGTTGGTGCCGTCTGGCGTGGCGAGGTTAGGGAAAGGAGTGAGGGCATTAGAAAACGAGAGGAACATTTCGGAGTCGGGAGGGTTTGGCGGCTGAGGAGATTCTGGGAGCGTGTGGGGAATGACAACGACGACGCACCGGGTGTGATGTGAAGGACCCGATTCGTTTGAAGAGGATGGACAACTTCCTCCGTTCATCACTACTCATCACAGTGGCTGAATACTCATCTCTGCTTTGCAGAGTACCTCAAGTTTGGATGTATGGATGTATGGATGCATGGATGATATGACTAACGAAGGCCCACAAGAATTTGCTAATGAGAACCTACTCACATCAAGAAGGTCCAAGCTCTGTTAGATACACAGAAGGATACCGCGTTTTAAAGGCGGCTGATTTGAAATGATTTAACCTGATGACCAGGCGTTCGGCAATATATTCTCGGTTTTTAGTTTCTGTCTCTGGGAACTTTACTCTCCCTTGTGGTACACTATGTATAGCAATGCAAGAAGCAATTGAGTGTGCTAGGTAGTTTTAGATGCGTAGACGGGTATGTGCTCGGGTACGCCCCCTTTTCGGCCAACTTTGCCTTCCTCTTCCCCCTATATGGTATTAGTAAGACATAGTATTAGAACGCCATCGTAGTCCTATGCAAAGTATTCCCCTTTTGTTCGTCTTATCGCGGCGAAGTCCTCTCCAATGCTATGATGTTATCACACCATCCTCTAGTAGACAAGCCTTCGCTTCCGGGTCTCTCACTTCTTCAGTCACCTTCTCACTCGTAATCTTTCCCTTCCATCGTTCCCCCGTCTCACCGAAACCGGAAAGCATCCCAATCGTCATCCTCGTCGTCATCTTCATCTTCCTCATCAATAGTACCGCTACTCTCGTTCTCCTTGCCACCAGCCGGACTCTTAGTCATGCTGATATCAGAATCGTCGTCGGCGGCGGCGGCGCGCAGGTTCGCCACGGAGCCCTTGCGCAGCTCCTCGCGCCGCTCCTTCAGCCGCCGCACCCGCGACTCCAGCTCCTCCATCTCGGCGAACTCGGCCTCGAGCGCCAGCGTCGCGTCCTCCCGCTCGTCCGCCATCCGCGCGTCCTGCTCGTGCTTCCGCCGCTCGTTGGACTCCTCCTCGGACTTCGCGGCCAGCTGCGCGGCGGTGAGCGCCGGCGCGCTGATCGTGGCGCCCGAGAAGGACGCGTCGTTGGGGTTGGGCGGCGTCGAGGCCGAGGCGATATCGGCCTCGAAGGCCGCCCATTCGGCTTCGTCCACCGCGGCTTGGGATGTGGGGTTTGTATCAGAATTGGTGGCGGAAGCGGTAGCGGGATTGGCATTAGAGGGCCCGGTGACCGATTGCGTCGATATAGGTATATTGGCCTGGGACGGCGTGGACGTCGGCGTCGAGATAGACATGGGCGTGCCCAGGGCCTCGCTGCCGATGAGCGGTGAGCGGCCCACGGGCATGCCCTTCGGCGTCGACGTCGCCGAGTTCGAGCCCGCGGCGGGGGTGGCGGGCCGCGACGGTATCGCGATCTCGACGCCCTGCACGGGCGTGTTCGAGGCACGCCGGCCCAGCAGCGGGGGCGTGTGCCGCGCCTCGCCGCCGCCGCCGATGTCCGCCCTGCTGCGCTTCCGCCGGATCGCGTCCTCGGCCGCGTCGTCGGACGCTGAGGACTGGGGGGAGTCGACGTCGTCGAGCTTGCGCTTTCCACCCCCTCCGTTGCTGCTACTCCGGTCTACGGTAGTGGTGGTGGTGGCGGTGGAGATGGCGAGTGTTGTTGCTTGTGACTGCGCCCTCTTCCGGTGGTTCGGGCCCCGGACGTGGCTCTCCCATAGCGACTCCGACTTCACGGGCTCGTGGCACAGCTTGCAGAGCAGCTTGCCGGCGTCCGAGTACGCGGCGTGCGGGTGCTTGACGCGGTGCTCGGCGCGGTGGGCGCGGAGGAGGGCGCGGGCGTCTGCCATTGCGGACGGTGGTGGTGGTGGTTGCTCGTACGATGGTTTGCTTGCTTCTTGCGCGTAGAAAGTCGGTGTGTGTGTGTGTGGTTGATGAGTTCGGTAGAATCGGATGAGGCTTCGTGGCTACCCGGGTAGGTAGGTGGTTTGAATGTTGTTATAAAGTTTCGAGATTTGTCTTTTTTTAGTTTGGGGTCCACGCTCAGCTCCAGTGACTACCTGTCATGGTGACGATCGCTTGTGGCTGCTTTCTTTTTTTTCCGGCGGTTAGTCCTACCTAAGCTGCTTTAGTAGTGAGGCGGGCTGACCTTACTGGGATGCGGGTCAGCCTGTCGGGAGTTCAGCCACAGCTTTAGCTTAGCCTTTTCTAGGGTGGCCCCCGCACCTAGAAGGCTTCCCCAATTGGAGCTGGAGCTTACATAGGCTATTGCGGAGTAGCCTGGAAGCTGTTACACAAGTACCTACCTACTAAGTTTATCGATAATAAGGTTGTGACTCGGTACTGATTTTAGTGTTGAGCAATGCTACTTTACTTTACAAAACATCAACCGGTTTGTTCATATTTCAACCCGGTTGAATTTTTCCACCTCTTCATACCACAACTCAAGAAAATCTATCTCTTGTATCACTAATAGTGCGAAATAATGGAGGAGGAGCAACCGCAGCAGGTGTCTTCCACCTGGCCTCCTCCACCTCCCTTCTGGCGCGACTTCACACCCGAGAACATCTCGCGCGTCAACGAACTACGAAAGGAGCAAGCGGAGAAGGAAGGAGTTGAAGATCCCTCGAAGGTTCGCCTCCAGGGCTTGCCTCGCGGACTGCGCAATCTACAACCACCACAGGAGCCAGCAGATGGAGTCTGGAGAGTCTTTGGGGACACTTATCGGTTGAACGATGAGCTCCCCCGGCTGGAGGAGTCGAACATCAGACGCCTATTTCCGAACCCGGAGGAGCGAGATCGCGATGGAAAGCACTTTGACCGCGCGCTCATTCTCAAGAAATTGGCCAAGTCAATTCTATTGAACTTCTTAGAACTTGTGGGACTTCTAGCTATCAACCCCGAAGCTGTATGTTATTTCATTTAGTTTGCGAAGCCAAACTTGGAACATCGTCTAATCTACTTATGTAACACAGGCCGAGGAGAAGACCAACGATATTCGCGACTTATTCATCAACTTCCATCATCTCATCAACGAGTACCGACCCCACCAAGCCCGCGAGTCACTCATCTCGATGATGCAGGCTCAGCTAGACCGTACTCGAGCTGAGACAAACGCGATCCGGGACGCAAAAGACAAGGCTGATCGGGTCATGGAAGGATTAGGTAGCCTGAAGATCGAGGACGAACTCATCAGTACATTGACGACTCCGTCAAAGAAGGAGTCGTGGGCCTACGAAAGTGAGATTTGGACAACGGCTGTTGGAGATCTTTAGGGGACAACACCGCTCATCATTGCTCAGGGTGACGCCCGCTACGGTCAATACATTAAAGTTATGGACTTTATGCATCAATGTGGATTTTTTCCATGAGGGAGTTTTGGACAAAGGCGAAATGGGAATGTGATACCCTTGTAGTTTGAGTATTTTGATGCTGGTTAGGAGTAGGTATTCGGAACGTGTTCCAGTGCCTCTCCGAAGCCTTTTTTATTGTTAGACTATCTGTACGTCTCTACTTGTAGGAGATCGTTATCAGGCCAAAATAAAACGTTGTATGCAAATACAGATTCCGCTTCGTGTCTCGTTTATCGTGTGCCGTCATCGCTAACTTCCATCTTTGTCTCACATAACAGTGCAGGGGATACAGCAGCACTCGAAATCACCACAGTCGATACATTTCGTCTTTCCTCCAGTGACTTCGGCGGGCTTGATGATGCTCTCGATGGTTGAAGATGCGGCGCTGCCAGGACCGTTCCGGTCAACGGGATGAGAGTGTGATGAGTTACAAGCCATTTTCGAGTACGTAGAATCCGGTAGGTAACTGTACTACGTCTTTGTTAGTTGAACTATTTCTCTTAACAAAAAGTGGCAGAAGTGGGACCGCATACGGATCAGGAAGATTGATATGTCTCAAATTTGGAAGCTGGCTTTCCTTTTTTCCTTAATTCTTTGAAGAGTTTACAAGAGATAAATCAGGTCTTGAGACACGCCTTATCTTATTTATTCCTCACCGACAACCTTGAAAGATGGCGGTGCAGTACGTACCTTCAATGTACTAGGTAGGCCGGTAGTTCTTGTCAGCTGGATCTGAAACTAGGTAGAACAAGGCAAGCAAGGAAAGAGCCAAGAAGACGGCGTCGTCATAACTGTGGGGAGAGCTAGGGTATGGGATTGTTGAGCTGATTGGGCTTAGATATGTACACAATTATTTTAGTCCTAGTCAATCCATCAATTTCTGACGAATCGATTCACAATACACACGTATATCTACGTATATCTACTCAGCCTATGGTATGACGAGAAGCTTTTTGTGGCTTATACACATATGTGCCAACTACTCACTAAACTAGATTTTACTGGCTGAGCAACGGTGGAGATATGAGACCAAACGAGATGGCCCCGATATCCTAGTCTTAAAAAGGTCCTTGGCGCATAAAAAAAAGCAAAAACAACAAGGTCACTAGCCGATTAGAAGCACATTCACCTTGATATCCCCATCAAGAATTCGGATAGACACGCACGAGCTAGATGAATTAAAGAGAAGACTATGCGTTAAAGGCCGTCGATCTCCCTTCACTTCTCTTCGTAATCGTGCCGGAAGCATAGAAGGCCCCACGCCCGTTCGTTCCAACATACACTTGCCCGGCTGTGTTTCCACTACCAGCAAGTTTACAACTGTCGATGGACCCGAAGCCTTGACTGCCCTGGATATCAGTCCAAGTTGCGCCACTATCCGCGCTGCCGTACAGTTTGGCTCCAGCAGACCCCGTGCCAAACGCGTACACATTCCACGTACTTCCTGACCCCTTTCCGAGCGCGACTTGGTACGTGTTCTTCAACGTGGTAGATACCTGTGCGAAGGAAGAACCATAGTCCGTTGAATGGAATATGCCTGCGTCAGTCGACACCCAGACTTCGCCTGCTTTGGTTGGATGAGCCGCAATATCGCGGACCGCAGTGGCACTGCCGAGGGAACCAGCTTTCGCGAATGAAGTCCCGGTGTTAGTACTAACATAGAAGCTAGCTTCAGAACCGCCGTAGAAGACGGTGTTATTCTGCTTGTCTGAGGCAATTACTGCACTTGAAGGAAGACTAGACACTGCGGAGAAGGTGCCCTGGTTTGCGGAAAGCTGCACGCCGCTAGTAGATGTTGACCACAGCACTGTGTCTCCTTTGGCAGAGTAAGCCACTGTTCCGCCGCTCAGGGTAGTGTCTGCCCCCGAATAAGTACTCCAGCTCACCCCGCCGTCACTCGAGACTGCAGCTTGTTGCGATCCGGCCGAGTTACCGATGCGGACAATGCTCTTCACGGACGCTCCAGCGTAGTCGACGCTCGAGGTCGTCGACCAGATAGGGTTCATCCAGGGTGTGCTAGGAGAGATCTTCAAACTGGCTGCATCTTTAAATGTGAACCCGCTGTCATCGCCCACGGCAGCTAATAATTCGCTTCCTCCGGGAGGCGAAGAAAGATCTTGCACCGCAAACTCCTCGATGCCATCTGCGAGCGACTGGATCGATACGTTGTGAGCAGAATCCCATTTGGTCAGGTCGTGACCGCCAAATATAGTCAGGCCGGTCGAGTAGAGCCAGTGGTCACTATCAAGGGGGTTAATCACCAACGCCTCGATCATCCATCCAAGATCTTTCGTGTCGGTATCAAGGAAGCCCGTCTTTATCCACGGCGCTTTCGATGCCTAGATACTGATATTAGTCCAGTCATCCGCCTATCATATGGCTAACCCGCTTACCGATTGCCCGTAGTAAAGGTTCATGTCTGGGTAGTTAGACCACGCCCATATGTTTGACCAAGTAGCGCCGGAATCCGTCGATCTAAAGATTTGTGCGTCTGGATACCACGAATTCAAGCTCGCTACGACGATCGTCCCTGGCTTTTGCATATCTACGCCGAGTCCTCCGAAGCCGAAGTATAGGTCGCTACCAGATGCTGGCGTGATATCCTTCCAAGTACTTGTTGCAAGATCATACCGGTACACAGCGCCCAAAGTTCCGTCATAGGGGCCCGTACCGTCGCTGTACGTTAAGTACAAGGCCTTCTCGTTTGGTTGCAGAACACACTTGTGCGGGAAGTATTTGCCCGGCTGTCCCTCGACCGGATTCCAAGTCGTGCCCGCATCTTCGGATATGTAGACGCTTGCGGTCGTGTTGTCGGCCGTACCTACGAAGATCCTCTTGGTGGCGCCACCCGTCGTGCCACTAGTGGAGTCAAAGGTTACGAACGCCAGTCCCTGCTTATCGCCGTTATAGCCTCCAACATCCTTAGGGTCAGGGATGAATGTTCCGACCGCCGTAAACGCGGATACCTTAGTAAATGTAGCGCCGGCGTCTGTGCTCTTCCACAGACCATTGCCGCTACGTGTACCGAAGTATAGAATCTTGGAGTTGGCCGGGTCGACAGCGAGACGCTCGCCCATTCCTCTCCCTGGCATGTTGCCCCCAACCTTGAAGGAGAGGGCGGTGGTTTTCCATGTAGCACCTTTATCACTACTCCGGATTATAGAGCCGGGATTCGGGTCCCTAAGTTGGTATTAGCGGCGCAAGATCAAATGCATCCCATTACGGCATACCAATCGTTTGTATACGTGCCCACAGCTGCGTACACGACGTTTTCATCCTGCGGGTCGACAGCAATGGCATCGACACCCCAGTTGTGCCAATTTGCATTATCCGTAATGCCATCCGTTATCGCCGTCCACGAGTCATCCTGCGAGTTCAGCCGGTACAGACCACCGATATCCGTCCGGGCGTACGCGACCCCCTTCGCCGTCGGGTGGAACACGATTCCCGGGACGAAACCACCACCACCCCCGATCTTGACATTCTGCCACGTGAAGGCGGCTTCGGCAGCCGTGGCAAGTAGCTGGATGGAAGCGAGGAATTTCATCGTGCCAAGACTAGTAGTTATCTTACGTCTGTAGGTACTAGTATCCCTTCTCCTTAGAACGAAGAGGCGGCTCTGCGTTCGAAGTTGGGCCTCACATATTGCTTCACACGGGTATGCAGGATCATTGATTTATATTCATTTACGTGCAATCTGTACCTACGTGTAGCGAGCGCCGATGTCACATCACGCAAGCTCTTCCGGGTTTTCTTTTGGCTAGAGGATATTAACCCCTTACAAAATCTTAGATGCAGCGACAGGTCGTATTAATCATACCACCACGTACAGATATAACGTACATTGCGTACATCATATGAACGGCCCGCCTCTCAATGTCTCGCGCTGGATTCCTCTTTTGCAGAACAGCGGAGGTTGATCGAAAACAAGTGGGGATACGCCCGATCTCCTGATCGATTTTCCCGCGAATAGAATGCCTGCCCTGGCCTTGGTTCGTCCCGATTTGGTAGGGAGGACTAGCTTCCGGGGCTAGGAGTCCCTGGCCAATTTCGAGTGGCCAGACGGACATAGCACCCCGGTCCAGGTGAAGAAAACCCGCCAACCCGCCAATTCCTCTTTTCGCATGATGACACGATCCACTTTTGAACAGGGGTGCGCTGTAAGTTATAGGGCTTACAGCGCTAAAGCCCACTGTAAGTTACAGCGCTTACCTCCCTGGAAGTAAAATAGTATCACGTGACCACCTTTTCTCAAAACGCGGTTCAAGGTAAATATTTCACAAAGATTAGAATAGCTTCGCAGCCTTAGCTATCAATAATTATTTTATAACATATTTAAAAATATCATTTAATAGCCCTCATTCAAGAGAATTGAATGATATTGGTATTGATTAAGAAAGACCTATATTTGGTACACTGGTTTAGCTTGAAGCTATTGCGCAGGTATGTATCTTTAAGTGTCAACAACTTCATTCGTACAATATCTTAGCGCCTGTCCGTCGATGATGTTTGCAACCTGTATCAATCAATTCAGCTCATCAAGAGCTATCGATATATATCAAATTTATAATTTAATTAATTTTCTATAAGGGGCTACTTGAGTATAATTTATGGTGGTATACTTTTACAAGAGAATGAAAGCTTGAATGTTCGGCGTTTTGATTGGTTGAAGCGCTTCGCGATCTGATTGGCTCATTCTTTATAGAAGGCTATTCGCTATGGCTGGCTGTAGCTTATTGTGGCTACAGTGGGCTTTAGTGCTGTAAGCGCTGTAACTTACAGTTGCTTATAGCGCACCCCTGTTCAAAAGTGGATCGTGTCATCATGCGAAAAGAGGAATTGGCGGGTTGGCGGGTTTTCTTCACCTGGACCGGGGTGCATAGGCTCAATGAATCGGGCTGTCGGGTCGGATGTTTAGGATTTCTCTTGGTAAATACCTTTTGGAATTTTAAGTCTGCTAGCCAGTATTTATTCTTCCTTTTTCGAACTGCCTTTTAGGGATAAATCTTTAGATGTTATGTCGCCTTTTTAGTTTCGCGATTTTCTTGTCTGATGGCGCGAGCGTCCTTACCCCAGTTCCTCCACTATTAAGAAAAAGATGGGGGGTTTTCTGGTAGTTATAACTTATGCCTAAAGGCAATTAACACAATTAGGAGGACCTTCTCTACATCCGCGGCGAATTGGCATTACTCACGATCATAGTTTCGGGAAGCCGGTCACCTGGATTAATGCACCACGATTACTCTCCAATTCTAGCATATATTTCCAACTGATGCAGCGATCCCTCCATTTTTCCATCCTCAGATTGAACTGGAAACTTCCGGCTTTCATATCCCTTCCACATCTGCCTCGTCCTTGGAGATTCCGGGTCGGCGTATGGTTTTCTAGGTGGGGCACACATTAGCTGGAACCACGGCAGCGGGAGCGGGATTAGATACTGAAATTTGTTGAAGACCCCGTCACTGGTTCTCCCAGCGCAGATAATGGCGACTGGTCGTGCGAGATCCGCGATGATTTGTTTGACTGGTGAGGCAGTAAAAGCCGAGATTACAACAGACTCGTCATCCAATTCCGCAAAGCCTCCGGCCCCATATTCCCCTACAACTTCAAACCCGATATTTTGTAGTATATCCTTCGTCTCATCCGAGTAATCTGGGTCCTGGGTAAGTAGTCTCGCCCCCGCATCCCCTTTAGCACAAGAACGGGCAACATCGGCCATCGTCAACGCAATCGCATGATGTACAAAGGCCCCTTCTACCACGCTTGTTTCCGGCTCCCGTTCGTCTTCTGGATTAGTGTTGTTCTCTATCCTCCACCAATCCGGTGGCTTGCGGTTCATATCGCCCAGTCCGAAACAAACAATCTTGGTCACTTTCTTCGCGTTCCCATCTCCGCCTAGGAGTTTACGAAGCTGCGATTTCAAGGCCTCGCAAGTCGCACTCGCGCCCCATCGTTGTTGACTAGTTTTGAACAGCAACCGCACGTTTTCGATTGGCCCCTCGTAGTTGCGCACCGTCTGGTTGGTCCAGTCAACGAGATACGTGCAATGATATGTCTGAGGTGGACCGTCAGGTGTGGAACGGACGAGGTGCCAGAACTCTTGGAACTTGACATATGGTCTCCTAAAGGTGAAATGTGCAGTTTAATATAAGATCTTTATCGACAGATATAAGGACTAGTAAGCCCTACCAGATTGGCTTCTGAACCCCAAACATCGGATTCTTGATGTGGACTATACTGCCGTCGATACGGCGGACTGTGAATTTCTCGGCTGTACACGATCGCGCGAGTTGTCGTTCGATATCCACGAGATCCTCTTTCCGCCATAGCTTGACCCCTGAGTCATACAAGTCTGCTGCGCGCTGACTGCTAGTTCTCCAATGAGAACAGCCATAGTCAAGCAACGGTTCTAAGACCTGGCCGCGTTCATCTTGTGCGGGTCCCGACATACTAGGGAGATTAACTCTCTCGGTAACACTCACGATGGTGGTCCACGAGAATCAACACTCTAAAGTACGGGCAAGAGAGGGGAATAGGGCATGGGATACATTCGGTGGCTTAAATTTAAGAGCCGATGACAAACGGTGCCAGCCGCACCGCTATTATGAGTCAGCAGACGCGGTCCATGTGGGTTCGAATTCCACTTCGATCAAGATTTATTTTTTTACCTAGTTATTTAAATTATTGTTATTATAATACCCATTACGGGCGGCTACTTTTTGCGTCTTGGCTCACTGCAGCTTTTTCAAGTTTCTTAACATTTTAGTATTTATAAACCCATTATTTATTGATATAAACCATATGTTTGAGGATATTTAATAAGCACCGGTATTAAGGCTTCCACCAAGTTAAATAAACGAAATCCAAGGCTATTATTTACTTTGAATCAAATTAAATTAAATAAAATAAAAACCGATTTATTTAATAATATCTTAGATTTGATTTAATAAGTAATTAATAAAATTAAGGAAAATTATTTTTAATTTACCGCTTTTGCTTTTATTTTTATTCCTTAATCGTTAATTATATCGTCGCTTTTTAATGCTTTTCTTATAATTTTTATTTATTTCGTTAACTTTTATAACTTGTTAATATCATTAAGAAATTAATATTTAAGGTATTAAATTATTTTAAGTAATTATATTTTTATTAATTATTATTATAACGTTATAATTAACTTAATTTAATTAAAAACTTTTTCATATTTAATTAATATAATTAAAATAAATAAAATATTAAAAGTAAATTAATAAAGCTTTAAAAATTCGCTTTATTTAAATTATCATTATTAAAAAGGTTTATTACTTAATATAAAGTTAATATTAAATATATTTAAATATTATTAAAGTTTATTAATAAAAGCGTTATAATAATCATTATATATTATGTTTATAAGTGGTAATATTACTTTTTATTAATATTATCACCCTTTTTTTAAATTTATATATTATTTAAAAACTTCCTTTAAATTTACCATAATAATATCATTTAAAAAATCTTCGGATTTATTTAAGCTTTTATAATTATTCATTTAATATTTAATAACCATACGTTTAACTTTTATAATTAATTAATGATTTCGTTTTTTTAACCTTATTAAACATTAATTAAAATATAAAATAATAATAACTTAATAAATAAACAAATCATTTAATAAATTACAATATTTTTAAAAACTTAAATATATATATATTATACTTTTTTTAATTTAATTTATTTTTTTTTATTTAATTTTTTATTATTAACCTTTTATTTAATACATTGTTTTTTTTTTTTATAAGTATTAAAATAATATTAAGCTTTTTTACCTTAAATTATTAATTAAATCTTTCATTTAAAGCATTAATTAAAGGTTCGAAGGGAATATAATAAAGTTTAAAAAAGTGCTTTAAAGTATTTTTTAAAATTAATTTAAATACTAGATTAATAATAATAAAAATAATTAATAAAAAATAATTAATGTTAAATTTTTCGTTTATTAAATCATATTTTACAAAATATATATAAAGGTAATCTTTTAGCTCTTTTAAAACAACTATTACACTTAATAAATTAACTTTATTACCTTCGTAAAATAAAGTTATTTTTTTAAACAATTTTAATATTTTTTAAACCTTTTTAAAGTAACATTAATTTTACTTAAATATATTATATTTTAATTTAATTTAATTATCGTAATTTAATTTCTTTTAAAATATATTTATAAATTCGTTAATAATATCTTTTAATAATAAAATATTATTAATTATATTAATTAAAATATTATTCCATTATATATTACTTTTAATAATAATTATAAGCTTTTTATATTACTTTAATAATTCTTTTTTTAAATTTTATATAAACTTTAAAAACTTAAATATCATGGGATTTAAATTTAACCCGATTAATTTTTTTTCATCGTTTAATTCATTAAATTTATTAATAAATTTATTAATATTTTTATTAATTACAAGTTAACGTTTTATTATATTAGTTTTTTTAATTTTAATATAAAAAGTTATTTATTATTAAGAAATTTATTTAATATAAATATTAAAATTATAAACTTTTTTAATAACATTAATTATAATAATTTAACCGTTATTTTTACCTTGGTGTTTCATGTATATAAATTAATTTATTATTATATTTATAATATAACCGATGTAATATATATAATATATTTTAATTAATTATTTAATAATAAAATGATTAACATGGTGGTAATATTAAATAAATAATCGTAACATTTTATTATTTATTATTAACATAAAAATTAATAATTATATTTAATAAAAGAAAAGGAAATATACCATTATAATTATTTAAAATGAAAAAACTTAGTTTATTTTAAATCTTATATTCGTTAATAATATTAATTAAATAACATAATATATTTTTAACATTATATACTTTAATAACTTATTAAAAGCTTATAAAGCGATTTTTAAACTTAAATTTATTATTAATAAAATAAATAATAATAATAATAACATCCTTAATATTAAATGAAGTTTATATATTAAAAAAAAGGTGTATTTTTAACTTTATTTAATTAAGAAATTATTCCCGGATATTTTTATATACGTTTATAAAAACCTTATATATTTAATTATATATTATAATAATTAAATTAAGTAAATAATTATTCATTAAATTTTTATTATAAAAAGTTAAAAATTACTTAAGTTATTTTTTAATAAAAACATAATTAAATATATTATAAATAATAAATAATTTAATTAATAAACATTTATAATTAACGATAATAATTTTAATAAGAATTTTTTTATTAACGTATATTTATATTTATTTAAATATTAAATTAAATAATTATATAAAATTTTTTAAGGTTTTTTTATAAAATCTTTTCGTTACTTTTATAATATAAGTTATTATTAAATTAATAACTTTATTATTATATTTTTTAATTTAATTTTATTTATTATATAAGTTATACATTTATATTTTATCTTTTTTCTTTTTAACTTATTTATTATTATTTTAATATTTATTAATAAAATAAATATAATTATTAAATTCAAATATAAATAAATCCATTTAAATATTTAACCATTAATTAACAATATAATCCTTACTTTAAACCTTAAATTAAAAGAAATTTTATTAAATTATATTATTAAAAATAAAAAAAATAAGCTTAATAATTCATTTATAAATTATTATAAGTTTCGTTAACTTTTAAAAGCATATAATATAATTAAAAACATTAAAAAACATGGTAAGTAAATAATAAGTTAAGTAATATCGAAGTTAATTATAAAAAAAAATTTAAAAAAAATAAATATATAAATTAAATAATTAAATAATTTATTAATTGCTTAATTTAATAATTAAATTCGTAATATTTAATTTAATTTATTTATTAACATTAATAATATAATTATTTAATTATTTAAGTTATTATATAATTTATATAACTTTATTATTTTATATATTAAAGAAATAAAGGCCGGGAAATCCGAGGTTAAAAAGGTGGTAAAACCATTAAATCAAAGTTAAAATAAATATATATATAAGTTTTTATAAGCCTTATAATATAAATATCCATTTAAATAAATTAAAAAATCTATTTTAATTTATTAATATCGTGAGAAATTTAATTTAATTTAAATAATCAAATTAAACAATTAATTAAAACAAATAACCATTTAACTTAATAAAAGCTTTAACCGGTATATGAAATCTTAAATGGCAAAATAACGGCATTGCAAGGAATTAAAATATAATCTTTTTTTTTTAAAATTACCTAAGTTTTATAACATTTCTTAAAATTGAATCTATATGACAACGAAACAATCAAGAGTTTTAAGCCGGTAGTATATTCTAAAATTAAACATAATTAAAACATGAGGTCCCCGTTCCGGGAACATAAGTCCCGAACTTTCCACACATGCACGGGCCACCTGAAGACAGCCCGGGTTCGAATCCCATGCGTTGTAATCTTTTACTTAATCTTTAATATCACCGCTCGTCCCGCCGCCCTCAACCCTCCAAGCCCTCCGTACTGGCGGCTGCGTGCCTTTGCTCGGCGCGCTGCGCGCGCCTCGCAAAGCCCCTCCGCCGCCAGTACGGGGCACCCTCATCCCCGGCCCTTCATCCCCGGCCCTTCATCCCCAGCCCTTCAACCCATTCAACCCCCAGCCCTTCAACCCATTCAACCCCGGCCCTTCAACCCCATCTCCGATCCCCAGCCCTGATCTCTCATCCCCGATCCCCAGCCCCGATCGCCAGCCCCCCCCGAATCCCAGCCCTGATTTCTCATCCCGAATCCCCAGCAGCCCCGATCCCCAGCGGCCCCGAATCCCCAGCGGCCCCGAATCCCCAGCCCCCCCGGATTTCTAACCTTTCCCCTTAATTACGTAATTCGCTTATATAAGCAAAACCTCCAAAGCCCGGGCGGCACCTTGAGCCTTTTGGCCCCATGTGGCCATTGCGCGCTTACGTAATCTTTTATTTTTAAAACTTTAAATAATTATAACTTTTTAAATAATTAATTTAAAAAAATTAAAAAATTAAAATCGATTTATTTCGATTTTATTATTAATTTTAAACTTTATTTTATTTTATATAAAGTATATAATTTACCTTGCATTTTCGATTTTTTCGATTTTAAAAAATTACCGCATTAGGAAGGCCGATATCTCCAGAAATGCCTTATTCGCGGAGATAACGGAGTTAAATTTCTATGACACGAAAAAAATCACCCCGACACAATAACCCTCCTAAAGTTCGGGCATTTTTACATGTGAAAGGATGTAGCTATATCTCAATTACCTACCTAGTAGTTATTGAAAGAAGCTAAACATCTTTGATCTAGTTTATATGCAGCGCTCGCCCAAGAGCTGCGATGACATATTGAGCTTCCAGATTTAGAAGGCGGTGGACCCTTCCTCGGTCAATTGAATGAAAGACTTGGAAGAATTTGTATGTGCTAACATTTTCGACACATGAGATTCCTCACTTTGCGCAATTCAGGAAATAGGGGAAAGGGATGGGTCGGAACCAAGCCCCACCAGCAAGCGGCGGCTCGTGAATACCCAGGTACCTTAGGTATGTTCAATTGAAAATGGTGACAATAACTAAACGATCTCTATTCTCTGGTTGGCTGTGGAAATATGACATTATTTGAATTGCCGGTTGACGCCATTGGTTTGACGGGAGAAATTCGATGCGACAAGAATAAGACGAGAAAGGAAATCCGGCAGGTGTCGCTTCCAAGGGGAAGAAAAGTCTTCTCATTTCTGATGTCACACGGCTTTCATGGGGTCTAGACTACCCTACCAGATTTACGGGCGCAAAAGGCAGGTGTACTACGGGGTGATCGGGCGGTTTGACCCTGCCGATAGCGGTCTATCATACCCGTGGCGGCTTTCGTTAGTGCGTGGCTTATCGATTGTTATCGTAGCCTTTGAGTCACTGGAATTTAGATATATTGGAGTATAATTCCCACCAAATTCAAACCATTTCAAAGATCCACGTTCATTTCTCTGACTTGAATTTGACTTATTTCATTTCAACATGTGGTGGTAGTGTGTATCACTTGTTGAATGTTACAACATCCAAAATGCTTCGCGCGCTATGACAATGCATCTCACGGCCTGGAAGAGGGCAATTTCGAACTTGAATGTGAGTGTTGGACCTCCCTAAGTTCGATTTCTACGGGCGAACGGATTACGGTGTCTTACTCAACCCCGAACACGTAACACGTCCCAAAGGAATAATAACAAAATTGACTAATTATTTGATAGACGCCGTCTACCAAAGATCTAAGCAGGGTCAATGGCTCAACTTCATCGTCATTCCGGTCCGCGCGGAGCACCGCAAATAGCTGTTGGTACTCGGTAACATTCACTTCTCCATATACTTCTATATCCAAATCCCAGAAGCAGAAGAAAAGTCTCGACCGGGTAAATGATTACTTTCCTTTCCCTTAGATTGAACTGCCCTGACCATAAATCAGGATTTTTTCCTCTCTGTGCTCGAGACTTCGGTCACCAAACGGGATGCCAAGGCTTATATGAACAAATTTGTTCCGCTGTTAGAAAAGAAAGGGGCGACGGGCTTCAAGGAACGTGCAGCGCTGACTCGTCCGACAAACGACAAAAACTCCACCGAGGAGACAGTGGTAGCTAATACTACCATCGTCAAAAAGGAACCTGTCCAAGGACCTAAACCCGAAGCTGATGTCGCTATCCAACTGCCATTGTACGTTGCTCTGGTTAAGTTCCGTGCTCCGCAGGAGGTCAACGATGCCACTCTAGATGGCGTGGGAAAGACTCTAGGTCAACTTCGGAAGCTTGGGTTAATCAGTATCGTCGTAATTGACTGTGGCATTTCTGGGGAAAATGAGGCCGCTCAACGACAAACCGCAGCTGTACAAGCTAACCGTATCGCCATGGCGATAGATAATTATGATGCCCCTGGGGCACGGGTTATTGATTCCCCAATTACTATCGACACCCCAACCGAGGGAGATACTTCGCCATTTACCTCACGCGGGCTATTTGTCGGCAATCCTAACGACCTGATGGCCGCACTACAAGAGGAGGTAGTCCCTATCATCTCCTCTTTTGGATATACTTCCGATGCTTGCGCGGTGAAACCAGTTAATGTGAACGATGCTATATTAGCCCTTACAAGGCAATTATCTGGCCTTCAGTTTATAGGGCAGCCAGTTGAAGATTCGAGAGCGATACAGACGTCGAGATTAGCCGAGGTTTATCGACTTGTTGTCTTGGACCCTCTAGGTGGAATTCCTGCTAAAAACCGAGCTACTGGAAGGCATCTATTTTTAAACCTAGAACAAGAATTACCAGAGGTTCGAGCCGATTTGACATCGTCAACGCCGTTGAACTCGGATGGCTCAAGAATGGATGGATTGCAGCACTTGGAGAATGCTGAGCTAGCGAAGAATGTCTTGTCTCTACTACCACCAACATCCTCCGCAGTCATCACAACCCCGCAGGAAGTGGCGAACGAACGTGGTCAAGAAGACAATGGCGTAGATTGGGCTCTTGTTGGCACAAGACGAGGACAGAACCCGCTGATACACAGTCTTCTCACCGATAAGCCTATTCAATCTTCGTCACTGCCTTCTGAACGTTTTAGACCAGTCACGTCATCGACTGGTATGGCTCAGATCGGTTCATTGACGACCCTTGCTAAGCGTGGGATGCCTTTAACGATATTCCCGGACCCTCGAGTCACCGTGTGGAAATCACCTCAGGCGGGAGAGAGAGGCTTGAATCTCACTGATCCGTGTATTGATCTGCCTAGGCTCGTCAACTTGATCGAGGATTCTTTCGGTAGGAAGCTCGACGTAGATCATTACCTAAAGAGGATTCACGGGAATCTAGCCGGCATCATCATCGCCGGGGAGTATGAAGGAGGCGCGCTGCTAACATGGGAGAAGCCTCCAGGTCTAGACGCATCTGAAGCAGATAACTCAAGCCGACTCGTGCCGTACCTGGATAAGTTTGCGGTCCTCCGCAAGAGCCAAGGTGCCGGAGGAGTGGCCGATATCATATTCAATGCCATGGTTCGGGACTGCTTCCCGGAAGGGGTTTGCTGGAGAAGTAGGAAGGACAATCCCGTCAATAAATGGTACTTCGAACGGTCGAGGGGCTCGCTGAAGTTCAGCGATATGAACTGGACCATGTTCTGGACGACTCCGGGCTTAGCCTTGGATGGGCAAAAATTCCAAGACTATAAGAATGTATGTCGAGGTATTGAACCGTCATGGGCGGATAAGAAACATGTTGCCGATTAGATAGATATTGTTAGGCGTGTCGAATTATAAACGGAGTTTGTATCTTTAGATATCTAGTCCAAGAATGCCGTGAATGACGTCAAACTTCCACGACTAGGTACTCAAAATATGGACACGATTATCTGCGATGGCCTGGCTAAGTCGTATAATAGGATCGTTTGCTTCATCTAGCCTTGGTTTACTGGAACTCTTTATGTTGTTACTCGTAACTCCACGAGTGACGAGGTCGGCATACACTCCTATTCACGAGTCATGCGTACTCATAGTAGCTACTACGTAGGTACATGTAGTTACCCTTATCATACTTTATTCCTGAAGTCCGTATCCGAGACGACTGGAAATACTACCAACTAAAACCACGCTTGTGCACTATTATACACGACCTAGTCACATATCTCCTCAATTATTGTCGTTCGTAAGGATCGTCAATACTAGATGCTTCTACGTATGGAAAGTGTAATGACTTCTGTCCACGTATCATACAATATTGAACACCTTCATATGCTGATATGCTGATACGTAAATTCCTGTGTCGCGGGGCAGCAGGGCGGCAAGGCGGCAAGGCGGTCAGATGAGGAAACCCCACCATCGTTTGGTTGGCAAGGTTGGCATTAGTCGTGGTGGGGGAATTTGATGGGTTTTTTGGCGGGGTAGATAGATCGAGTATTTATGGAAGGGATTAGACTCGAAAAAACTCGAAATATTTATGCATAATAATATATGACACGTATTGATGGTTTTATGCATTGGATGACATAATGATAATTTGTGAATAAAATATAATACCTGTTATGTTTTCCTTTAATCTGTAGGTGACAACGAAATGAGGCTTTGTGTGGCGTATCGATTAAAAGGCTAAGAAAAGTGAACCTTGGAATGTCGAAATGTCCAGAACTTTCGGGAAGGCTGAGATGTACCCCGGGGCGTGCAACAAATGAGGGGTTCTGATAGAAACGCTAAGGTTGAAAGTCCTTCGCGATTTCCCACTTCGCATTTTCGGGCAGCTTTTTTTTCTTAAGAATCTTTTTTTTCCTCTTCGCCGCAAACACGACATTCCAACGAAACATCGACGGATTTCGTTTCTGCTAAACCTAGGCCGTATTCGACAGAATTTTTGTCTTCGCTAGATACGACTTTTCTCGCAATTCTAATCTGGCAACTAGGTAACGGCTTGCGACGTTTCTTGACCTCCCCGCAATTCATATATCAACTTTTATTTGTTTATCGTTCTTCCACATAACCCACCAAGATGAGCGTAGTTGGTATGTTCCCCCAACCCGTGCAATAGAAACTTCTTTCTGGTAATGAGGAAGGGGTGTCGCTAACCGTATATTCAAAATAGGTGTCGATTTCGGGACTCTGAACACTGTCATTGCAGTCGCCAGAAATCGAGGTGTCGATGTCGTATGTACCACCCCATATTGTTCACCAACAAGTCTACATATCCCATCAAGGACGACGAGGCTGATAACATGCACAGATCACCAATGAGGTCTCGAATCGAGCTACCCCGTAAGTTAGACACAATAATTTGCCGCTTCATATACCTCCTATACCTCACGTACTAATATATTGGTCCTTTAGTTCCCTAGTTGGATTCGGACCTAAGTCCCGATACGTCGGCGAACCAGCCAAGACCCAAGAGATCTCTAATCTTAAGAACACCGTCAGTTCCTTAAAGCGCTTGGGTGGACGAAGTATCAACGACCCCGACATTCAGGTCGAACAGCAATATGTCTCGGCTCCTCTTGTTGATGTTGGTGGCCAAGTTGGCGCCGAAGTATCGTACTTAGGCAAGAAGGAGAAGTTTTCGGCCACTCAACTGACGGCAATGTTTCTGAACAAGATTAAGCAGACAACTCAGAATGAGTTGAAGGTGCCCGTGGCTGATCTCGTCATAAGCGTGCCCGCGTGGTTTACTGATGTCCAACGAAGAAGTCTTTTAGATGCAGCCGAGATTGCTGGTCTGAAGATCCTTCGTGTGATGAACGATACCACTGCCGCCGCCCTAGGTTACGGTATCACCAAGCTCGATTTGCCTTCGGCTGAAGAGAAACCTCGCCGAGTCGCTTTCGTCGATATCGGTCACGCTGATTATTCTTGCTCGATTGTTGAGTTTAGGAAGGGCGAGCTTAGTGTCAAGTCTACAGCGTATGACCGCCACTTCGGTGGCCGAGACTTCAACCTGGCCTTGGTTAACCACTTCCAGAAGGAATTCAAGGGAAAATACAGGATTGATATCACGACTAACCCCAAGGCTATGGTCCGTGTTGATGCTGCCGCCGAGAAGCTGAAGAAGATTCTGTCAGCCAACCAACAAGCTCCAATGAATATCGAGTCGCTCATGAACGATATTGACGTGACTGCTATGATCACACGGCAAGAGTTCGAGGCGCTCGTGGAGCCGCTGCTAAACAGAGCCACGGTACCGTTAGAACAGGCCCTAGCCGAAGCCAAGCTTTCCAAAGATGATATTGACGTGATCGAGCTGGTTGGTGGATGCACACGTGTCCCTTCTCTCAAAGAACAGATCCAGTCATTTTTCGGGAAGCAGCTCTCGTTCACCCTCAACCAGGATGAGGCTGTTGCTCGGGGTTGTGCTTTCACCTGCGCCATTCTCTCGCCCGTCTTCAAGGTCCGTGACTTCGCCATCCAGGATATTGTCAACTACCCCATCGAGTTCTCCTGGGAAAAAGACGTCGATATCCCAGATGAGGACACTAGCCTTACGGTCTTTAACAAAGGCAACGTTCTTCCCTCGACAAAGATCTTGACTTTCTACCGAAAGCAACCGTTTGACCTCGAGGCTAGATACGCTAAACCCGAGGAATTGCCTGGCAAGGTTTCTCCTTTCATTGGCCGATTCTCTGTCAAGAACGTTAAGGCAGATCCCAAGACTGAATTTATGATTTGCAAACTCAAGGCTAGGGTTAACATTCACGGTGTCCTTAATGTGGAGAGTGGATATTTCGTCGAAGACCAAGAGGTTGAAGAGGAGGTTAAGGACGACAAGAAAGATGAAGGAGACAAGAAAGATCCCGATGTAAGTGAATTCCATTCCTCCCAAAGTTGCCTCCATGCGAATCAATATTGGATCTGTGCCTATGAAATACTTAACTTTGCATTCATACTCCATTTATGAACTCTTGCTTAAATCGAGCTTTATATGGAACAGTGATAACTAACCAACTATGTAGGCTATGGATACCGATGACAAGAAGGATCAAGATAAGCCCAAGACTCGAAAAGTCAAGAAGCAAGTTCGTAAAGGCGACCTGCCTATCGTTGCTGGCACCAACTCTCTAGACGTGACCACCAAAAACAGCCTCACCGAGAAGGAAGCCGCAATGCTTATGGAAGACAAGCTTGTTGCCGACACGGAGGAGAAGAAGAACGAGCTGGAGACCTTCATTTACGACCTACGTAACAAGCTAGATGACCAATATGCCGACTTTGCTAGCGACGATGAGAAAGACGCACTTAGATCAAAGTTGACAGAGAGCGAGGTGAGTTTATGGAACTGATTCGAATATTTGGTACAAGAAACTGATGCAATAAAGGACTGGCTATACGAGGATGGTGAGGATGCTACCAAGGCAGTCTACGTCGCTAAGATGGACGAGATTCGAGCCATGGCTGGTCCCATTACTCAACGCTACTTCGACAAGGTAGAAGCAGACCGTCAAGCCCTGCAAGCCAAGCTTGATGCTGATTCTGCTGCTAAGAAGGCCGCCGAGGAGGATGCCCGAAAGACAGTCGAGGCTGAGAAGACCGAAGCGAATAAGGATGAAGAGATGACCGACGCTGAGGCGGCGAAGCCCGAGGTCGAGGAATCTCAATCGTAGAATCGAGCACAGGCTTCTCTCCCCTTGGGTGAAAACACACCCGCTCTACATGATACCAGCATCTATGGTTAAGTGACCTTTCTAGGCGTCAGTTGATGTATGCATGACGAGGATGAAAACATGAGAGTTATAATGACTATGGCGGGGGTGATTAGGCGGATACTGGACTAGGTAGGCATCGTTCAGGGGGGTTCTGATCATTAGTCATCATTCCGCAGGTAGTTCTCGAGGAATAGAATTTTCATTTTGCGGACAGAGGGGAATAGGAATTCAAGCACGCGGACTTTAGATAGAACCAGACAATGAAGGTTACGTGATTAAAAGTGTGCATCTGAATCTGTCTGTTTGGCTGTCCTAAGTACGTGACTGATTTTAGAATGTTGGTTCGTAAGGAGGCTTGGCGGTATGCTAGGGGGAAATGTAAGGTGATTGCGGATGGCAATTTTCCCTTGGGGCTTGTAGGAGGAAAGCATTCACTTGATTGTTAAAGCCTTTCTTGTAAGTGAAATGTTTACCTTGTGATCTAATAACTGCCTTTACCCCTTTTATGCACAGTGTGAGAAAACACATATTACTGTATTCAGCAGAACATAGAAATCGGATGCGTTCAATTAACTAACCTAGATGTTTCAAATCTCCGAAAATTACGACTTTGGAAAGGTAAACCTGAAGGTAGAAGAGCTCATTATAATAATATACCTATGTTTCTCATTTTACTTGCATGGTTGGTGGGAAAATTCTCTAACACTCTTCGACATGTTAGTTAGGTATGGGTAAGTGACTAGTATAATTCCAATAGAAATCTTTATTTACACGGAATATTTATTAAAAAAAGTATTCTTAATAAAGGGGTTTTCTGAGGCTCCTTAATCACCATTTGCCTACCTACTTTACCTTGCTTTTGCTCCACTCTCTTAAAAATTAGGTAAACATGAAAGTGTCATGGAATTCAGTTTTACCCACCCTTGTCTACCTGCCTACCTACCTACCTAGTTAGGTACTTAACATAAAGGCCATCGAATATGACTTATGGCTCATTGTCGCACTTCTCACTGCACCAAGCCCCGATTCCAAGCAAGTCGATGTCGAATTTGTTATTTAAAAGGTAAGGTTAAGATGTTTTAATTTGGTTGTTATATTGGGCCTATATTATTAGATGATTTACAAGTCTATACATTATTCAAAGTAATTTACCTTTGGTTTATTGATACCTGTTTTCCATATATTCTCTAGTGAGCTAACATAGACGATAAGCTGCGTACTTGGGAGGGTATTTCCTAAAGCCATGCCGTTATGCGACTGAAATTTCTTGCAATCGTTCTTTTTATAACATCATCGTCAATTCTTCTCTCTAACTAAGTTTCATAACTATTAAATAATAACTCACTTGCCGTCCATTTCACTGCTTATATTAACACTTATGTAATTAGTAAAACAAGTTGAATAAAAATTATGGTTTTATGTTTATCATAATGCTTAATTAACAACTTTCTTCCTTTGAATATATATGAAGATTTTTAATCATGACTACGATTACTTTTAACGATAATGGAAGCGATCAAATAAAACCATCATACCCGAGATCACATTCCCCGATTGGGAAAATATTTGGCTTCTATGATAGGCTGGAAATTTAATTGGAGACAACCTTCTCCCGGAGTAAGGACTGATACTTTTCTTTTAATATAAAATATCATATATTTTAAGGTAGAGGTATAAAAGAAGCTTTGCATTGGACCTAGGTACCTACGTATTCTGTCTGCAGGCTTGTAAATAATCGCGAATTCGATTGAATAGAAACACTTGTAACCTCAGAAATTCTTATTATTTTACCGGACGTTTACTCAGCGTGCTTCTTGTTAACAAATGTTATGTGTTAGTATAAGTTGTCAATTTTATTTCTAATTACTTCTAGTGGAAACTTTTGTTTCTATCATTTCGATTACGAATATAGCTTAATTATAATATACATATCTTAGGTGTCAAAAACTTCATCACGACTAGGTAGGTAATTATTTTGGTTCCTGACAACCTAAAACCCCTTAAAACTACACCACTACGAATTTACTTAGCTGATAATTCTTTTAAGTGAGAATTCTACACAACTTAGCAAAAGTAACGCCACAAAACGCGAGAATTGGAAAAAGAATATGGGTGAATCGAAGAGTTGTCCTCGATGGATTTGTGTAAGTATTCCTCCACCGTTATTAACTTTGGTATATTTCTGTTAACTCGGGTAATAGTGCAATTGCAATATTGCGGTTATGTCAACTGTCTTAGATAGCCACTGCACGGGTTGTGATCGCCAAAAATGCGTTGATTGTCCAGTCTTCGTGGAAGAAATCTCTTGCCCAAACAAGAGAATTTGCGAAGACAAGAAAAGTCCTCTTTCGAGTAAAAATAAATCACCAACGGGCCACCACCATAAAGAATCTACAAGGGAACCTACTTCAAACGAGGAAAGCTTTGTGAATCAGTATTCACTATCTGGTCCACATTATGATTGCGTTCCAATCTCGTTGATCACATCTGATCTTTCAACTGAACAAGACTTGCCACAGAGAGATCAATTTCAACCTGAGGGTTCAGAAATCACTGCGAGCAGTCAAATCAATGTAAACAATAGCCCACAGCAACAGGAGAATCATGGTGATCATGAGACACTTCGAGGACTTGTGAATGAATGTCTACCACTAGCAACAATTACACCTGACACAGAAACATTAAACGAAATAGTTGATTACGAAACACAAAATTTGGCTGCCTCTCCACTGACCCAGAGTGAAGCTTCACCATATACTAAGTCAGAATCATATGAGTCTGAGGAAGAAGATGGGCAACCTAGCGACTGTCAAGCAATACTATCCCTGGATACCCATCATAACGTGACTGGTTTCACATCTTTTGTAATATTTCAATGGTTGGAATCATTACAAGATGACCCTTATTATGAAACAATTGCCCAGGTATGCGAGAACGTCTTGCAAACTCAGCCTGAGGATGGGGAAAGCGCACCAGCACAAAACTCTTCAGATCCATCAAATATCTCGGGATTTTCTCAACCAAACAGGAGACAGCAGAAGCGAAAAGCATTGAATTTAGATAAAGACAACAATGCTAACTCGGTAGCAGAATTTACTTCGACTGAAACGCCACCAGCAAAGACCCGTAAGAAGCCAAAGTATGCTTGTCATTTTTGGAAGATGAATCAGCACTTGTATGCAGCATGTAGACATACAGGGTATGGCCAAGTATGTCATCTAACGGACCATTTACGGAAAGAACATAGCCTAGGTGAGTTTTCTTGTCGGCTGTGTTGGCGACCATTTGATAACGCTGGAGCGCGAGCAGCCCATCACATGGACACCAACGTAAATGCTTGCCGGGAAACGGGAGGAACTCCAATCAATAGGCTGCGGATATCCAAGGCACACATCGGTGATTACGAGAAGTGGTTTTGGGTTTGGGATCAACTCTTCCCACTATCGCAGAAGCCCAAGTCACCTTATTGGGAGTCCTTCGATCATGACGACCAGTTGTTTTCGAACCTTACACAATACATGTCTGCACAACTTGCTCAATCCCTCCCGACGGAGAGCCTTGAGACAGTTATGACAACTCTTACGAGGTTCCGAGAGGATTGGCAAACTAACCCTCCCGAGCCTCGAAGCCTGGCACCGTTTCCAACTCCGGCAACAACTCAGGGTAGTGACGATGTTGGACGGCTTAACTCACAAATTACCCAATCGTCGGAAACGAGACACCATCAGGGGCTACCCCTAAGCACGCAAGATCTTCCCAGAATAGACACAAACCCCCTGCCATCGTCTCTCGAAGGAGAGTTAAATGGTGATGATAACCCAAGATCTCCGGGGCTAACTAATGGTGTCACCAACTTTGCCCCCGATGATCATTTGGCTGGGGAAGCCTCATTAACATTTTTGGACATAGACCCTCACACTTGGGACCATTCACAGAATTATGACACGTCCTTCGCATTTAACTCACAACGTGTCAACCCTGATGGATTTGATAACCCAGATTGGTTTGAATGGCCCTGACGAGTTATGTGAGCGTGTTTTCCATGTTATTGAATCATCACAAATGGGTGGTTTAGGTAGATGGGTATGCTTACCTACCTTACAAGGAGGTAGGTACATACATACATACCTCTGCACTGACCCATTCTGGGCGGTAGGAAGATAGAACTGACCTGTCATAATAGCTCAAGTAGGTACTAAATGTAAACAAATGAAACGGTTCTAAGTTATGAAATGGGGAGGCACGTAAAATAATGGCATAAAATCAAAACTGTTAATTACGGACTTCTGATTTTTGAAGCATTTATTTCAATTATCTTTTCTCGATACCTACCTAGGTTAGGTAGGTACCTAATCAACTACAAACCAAAACATTTATCCCATACGGCAAACGATTAATCCAATATCACAATATTCCACCAATTCCTCCGGTACCTAGGTAAGTATTGTTTCATATTTCATAGCGTCAATATTGTTTATTAAAAAATTCAACGTCTAGGTCGTGATAAACGATTCTCCGCAATATGCCCAAAGCGTCGAATAATCACGACATATCCTCCCAGTTCACAAAAGACGACCGACGTGTTCATCCCTATAAGTTGCCTAATGCTACCACTCGAAATTTGATCAACAAAGGTCCGAAGCTACCAATTATTGGCGCTACTTCTACTGAGAATCTATCGTATAATGTCGCTGCAAACCTAGAGGATTATATCGTGGCTTCTTATTACGACAATATGCCTCCTCCCTCAAGGCGCCCGATATTTGACCAAAGGATCGGACATTTCAGGCCACAACTGAAGAAAAATCGAGTGAATCGGATCATCGTGTACAATGGTTGCTTCAACCCTCCGCACCGTGCCCATCAGGCACTACTGAACCTTGCATTTTCATGTGCTCAAGATCTCAATGTTATCGCTGCCATCGTTGTTCCCGTCGGTGACAGCTCCATCCGAGGGAAACATTTTACAGAGGAGGTTTGCTTCACAATAAAACAGAGGGTCCGGCTATGGACAGGAGATGGCGGGCCACACGATTGGCTCTGGGTCTATGACCGGGGTCGCACGGGGTGGGAGGCATTTCGGGAAATTCTTGAGAGAAATGTGAGTAGAGACGGCTTTCCTCTAGAATTCATAAATGTGATAGGGCCGGACCACTTCGAAAAATATGATGGCAGGAGGAGGATTGTATCTGGGTGCGATAACACAATTATTAGCGATGTGGGGAGAAAAGCCGGCTTTGTATTTGCACATGCGACGTTGACCGAGGTCAGGGGCTGTGGACATTGGAAGCCTATTTCTTCCCTTGAGAAAATAGCAACTCAAAAGGCAAATGATACGGCAAGTTGGCTTCTTAGCTCGCTGTCATTTACGATGCTGGGGAGAGGTGAGTTGAATCCTTCTTTGCGAGTGAACTGGGCTCAACTTGGTACCTAGAAGCCTACAACGGATTAGTCGAAGAGATCAAGTTGGAATTTACGAGTAGAATGAAAAGGGTTAGGGTCTGCAGACGCCGTGGAGAACATGGCGGTTGGATTCGCTTTATCCCCAGTGATAGCAATAGTGCGATGGGCATGAGTTCAACAGATATCCGACGCACCCTAGTGACCTACCCTCCGGATGAGCTATTAGAGAGGCTCAGGGGAAAGGCTCTTCATCCCGAGATTCTTGTCCAATTAATGCAAGAAAAGTCATCTCCTACTTAGATTTACTTATTTAGGTAAACAAGCAGAAGAAAGCTATTGCCATGGCCCTTCGCTAATAGTATATCTATGAACGCATACACATTTATATATGTACCTAGGTACCTACATACACACTTAATGAACAACGACTTTGAGGTCCTAGAGCTCTTAACAGGATGCCCCGTCGTAAGCGTGGCTGAGTACCCTTTACCCCGCTAGCTTGGTGATCTTGAGCTTTGGCCATAGGGTTTCGTACTTAGTAAAACAATAACATAACCACCCTCGCTTCGAGAGAGGGCTCGGGCATTGAGTACGCGGGGTCACGAGAACGCGCATCAGAAGTCGCGCAGCGCAAACATGCATGCCCGTAGGGATGGAAAAGCCTGTAGAGAGGCAAATCGAGGCCGGGACGAGGCGTTAGAAGGAGACGATTCCAGTAGAGTTAACGCGGCCGCTCTCCTTGAGGAAGCTCTCTACCTTGCGAAGTCTCAGCAGCGAAGTGTTAGACTGGTACTTAACTGTCGACACTAATTTCTTCAAGTGCCTCGGCGCGTAGCTCCTCTGAGAGTTCTGGGCGAGCACAGGTACCGCAGAGGACATGGATAGCAGTTATGGTGCCTGTGTGTATCGCTGCGATAGGTAATGAGGAAGAGTATTTTCAGAATGATCACGTTAAGACGAGTTAGGACAGGCGTCTTCTCTCTTAGCGGACTCGGAGAGCCATTCTGCTATTGTGCGACAGATTGTAGTTGGTGATAGGTAATCAATCCCCTGATGACTCCCCTTTCTCTTCCCCGCTACTGGTGGGGGTGGCATAACGTAGGAAGTCCCCACGAAGTATATTGCGCTAAATGATTATAGAATAAAAGTGAAGAGAGAAGTTATGCTTGCAGTTGATGACTTAACTTGTTTCCTGGCGGTTAGCTGAGGGCTGTGAGGCTAGAAGGAATATAGGGGCGCGTACCGGGGGCATTGATTGTCCCCTTTCCCCACTCATGTCACACGAAAGTGGGGATGAATTACTGGATACGTAATTTGTGGTTGATGAGAAAAGGTTGATTGATTGAATTATTGTTGTTGTGGTTAGAAAGGGCAATATCTCACGATTACGTGGTTATAACTAAAGGCCTGATCTTTTACGGATGAACCGGCCCGATGATCGCCACAATCTCCCCACCTTAGTCATCTGATATCTGACAACTCACTAAAATCTCACCCCTTAATTCTTTCATCAGCTCCGATATGTATTCGAAGACAAATTCGAATTGAAAATAAAGGATGTATCTTGCTTTTCTCTTTTCTTAATCAATTCTTGAGCCTTTCATACCTACCCTTCTGATATACTATGCCTGTAGCTTTGCTAATACCGTTCGACTCCTTATAGGGCCTCGCTTTTGCTTTCGCACTGCACGACCTGGATATTCCTTCCGCCGTCTAGGAGGCCCGCTCCGAGGAAGGTGGTGGTATTATGCTCTCCCCCAACGTCTTGCGTGTCCTTGACAGCGTCGGCGTCTGTAAACGCGTCTGTGATAACTCGTTGCAGTTTGACGTCCTCACTTTCAAAGACGGTCAGGACTAGAACACTGATAAATATTACTTTGGTTATGAGGCTATCCGTATCATGCGCAAGGAACTCTTAGACGAGATGAAGGCAATGCTGCGAGAGCGCCACATCCCAATTCACTATGAAAGTAAACTAACCACCATTACCAACGGCCCAAACAAAGGAGATTTTACTTTTCCAAATGGCCAGACTGCATCTGCACCTATTCTGATCGGGGCGAATGGCATCCACTCAACTGTATGCGGGACCTTCTTACCGGAAGTAAGGCCAATCTATGCAGGTTTTATGGGCATAAATAGCGTCGTGAAAAGATCCCAGCTCCGTATCCCGGACGGTTACAACCTGCCTGCGACTGTTACGGCGAAACTAGGCGCGTTCCTGCTCGTCTTGCAGAGGCTGGACGGATCCGAGCTCTTCGTCGGGTCTCAGCGACGGTTTACGGAGCTGGACTCAGCAGGATAAGCAAAAATTGTATGGCATGCTCCAGGAGAACAAGACTGACTGGCTGGATGTGGTCCAGTTTGCTTTGGAGGCTGTTCCGGTCGACCGAATGGGATTCTGGGCGTTCTATGGCATCTCGCCCTTAGAATCGTGGCTTTCCGAGTCTAAGAGAATTATCCTGGTTGGCGATGCAGCGCACATAATCCCCCCCACTGCCTGCCAGAGTGCCAACCAGACTTTCAAAGATGTGAGAGGGCTAGCCACTCTGATCTCTAAGCTCTCGCCAGATGTACCGCTAGACAGGGCAGCCGCACAGTGGAAGGCCTGCCGCCAGGGCCGCATCAAGAAGGTTCTCGATCTGACCCAAAAAATGAACGCGAAGCGGCTGCCGGAATCAGAGCGAGCCAAGCTGCCGCCTGGAGAAATCTAGAGCAACTAGTCGCTCACACGTGGAGATGGAGGGGAATTGCGTTGCTGTATGATCCGGGCTTGGCGCAGGAGGCTGAGAAGTGGACACAAGAGCTAGAAATAGATGTCCGCCCATGAGAAAGAACTGACATGTATAGAATAGAGTAGGTACCCTTACTCTTCTTTTCTAAGCCTCATCATTTCCACTCCGTTGGCCGAAATGGTGCTTCTCTTTCCCCTAACATGTCGGCCAAAATCTCACACCTCCTTTCTTGATCCTCCACTGCCTCATCGTGTGGCTCCGGGTAGCTAGTACAGAGGGACCCTCCTGTCTTCTCAAAACACATGTCAGTATCAGATGTGGCATGCGATTCTCCAACCTCTTCCTGTGGCTGCAAATCTGCGGTGTCATCTGTGTCTGGTAAAATGATTTGCATCTCAGTTGACTGGTTTAACGTTTCTGTACCCTTTTGGAGGATATCCGGAGCCGGACACAGGGTCTTGCTTCCATTGGCTAAGTCTTCTTGGTTGTTTAGCATAATCGCACCAGGTCTTATATAATTTAGGACCTGTGGTTTCGCGATAGTTTGTCGCTCTCCATCCAGTTGATTTATCCCTATTTCAGTAATATTGCCGAAACTTATTTCCACGACTTTTATTCTCCATCCTACGATTTTTTTTTGCATCTCGGCCGCACGCATTAGCACTTCAGCTGTGTCCTCTCTCGTGTATCTGTCCCGGTGAATAAAAACAGTAGAAGATAGATCGTAGTTTTGTCGCTCAAGTTCTCGAAATATCTCCCTGTCATCTTCCGTCCACACTCGATGCGATCTTAGCAGTTCCGCAACAGCTGAATATCCATTTTCCGTTGCGCGATGCACTGCCAAAAGATAATTAAGTTGTCCGCGACCCTCTGTAGTAGCACCAAGCTCCAGCAAAAGCTGAACTGTATCGAGACGACCAGACTTTGCTGCTGCCTCTAGGGCTGTCATTCCTTCACGAATTGCCCCGTGTGCGTTCGGGTCAGCACCGCAAGCAAGGAGACGACGTACTATACCGATATATCCAAATGAAGCTGCAGTTTGCAGTGGTGTATCCCCAAATTTTCTAATAGACGGTGTACGATTGATGTCAATGCCTGATTGGCATAAGATATCAAGAATGTCGGACCTTTTACGAGAGATAACCTCACAGAGCATTTTATTACAACGTTGCCAAGACCCGGAGTTTGGCTTAGCCCCGGTGTCCAACAAGACTTTTACCAAGTCTAATCGACCCCGTGAAGCGGCTATATGGAGTGGTGTATCACCGTCATGCATTTCGATAAGGTTGATTCCATTTATATCCGTGCACTCTTTTACAAGCCTTGTTGTTAAGCCCGTCGATATATCATGGTATATGGCGGCCTTGAGTGAATGAGCGTCAGGTTTGTATCCTAGATCGAGAAGTGTTTCGACGGCAGTTTCGCTTCCATTTTTGATAGCCAAGAATAAAGGGGACATTAGTATTCTATTAGGGTCGTGCCAATTATCCCACTCCTTTAAGGTAGCTAGAGGGATAAGCCATTTACGGTCCACAAGCATAGAAACATATTCAGGAGTATAGTTATATTCTGAATATTTCCAAAGCAAAAGGTCTGGAATAACTGCGGCTTCCATCGTATATTCGCCGAGTGTTCCAATCTGCTTAATAATGTCAACCCTGTCGTAGTGGGCAGCGATGGAGATGGCCGTATCCTCTAGGATCCGATCATAGAAGGGACATGGTTGGCTTATGAAATCCCGCCTTCGAATGATTTCTCCTAATATTTCAATCATCTCAGAAGACGATGATTCGACAACAGAAAGCGTTACCGCACACAATGCCCCTGAATCGTAGAAGAGGGTGTCGAGTGAGAGCGCAAATTGGATAACGTCTATGTTGTGACTCAATACAGCAGTCTCTAGAAAGCTTCTTCCATCTTGACTCCGTTCTCTGATGAAAGTGTTTGGGGAGTAATGCTTTATAAGAGATTGTACCTTGGAAGCATCTGGGATTCGGAAAACTGCGGCAAGTTCTGGTCCAGTGAGTTTGCTTCCAGTCTCAACTAGCTTCATAATAATGTGATACTGCCCAAATCTCAAAGCGAGGCTCATGGTGGAATTGTCAGCTGGTACGCCTGATTCAAGCAAGTGTAGTGCGGATGGTTCGCGACGATTGCGGGTCGATGCTTCGAGTGCATTGTGATACTGGGGTGTAGTCTTGTCCGATTCTGCTCTGAATTCAAGTAACTGTAGTGCGATTGATTCGTGGCCATTGCGGATTGATGCTTCAAGTACATCGTAATAATGCGGTATAGTCTTGTCCGAGTCTGCTATGAGCTCAAGAAATCTTCCAATCAAAAGAGATTGTCCTTCTTCTGCTGCCAGAGATAAATTGCAATTTGTAGAGGTAGCCCCCCAGTCGAGAAGGAGGAGCGCGACTTCCCAAGAACCAATTTCCACTGCAAATTCAAGTGGGGACTTGGTACTCTTCCTCCCGTATTCATACCTTACTTGTTTTTCGAAACCGGCTTTACGAAAAGGTTCTCTGTTAATGTTCACATCGCACGGAGTATTGACGTCCACTCCACTCTGAAGCAGGAGATCTACTAGCTCGCACGAGTTATGGCTGACTGCGGCATGTAGCGGGGATACAAAAACCGACTCAATTGTCCTATCCCATCTCACCACAGGACGCCAATCAGCTTGAGCAGAACCCCCAAGCTCTATAAGTAGTCGGCAGCATTCAACTTGAGCATTTTCCACCGCGGCGTAGACTGGACTCAAAAAGCCATTGATTGCGTTGACCTGTGCCCCGCTTTGGTATAGAAATGATACAATTTCCGTGGATCCATATCCAGCTGCAAATATCATAGCCTCAGACTTGAGCTTGTTATCAATATCGAAGTCCGGACCGCATATGTTGAGAATGTGTTTCACTAGCCTCAGAGCGGTACGGTGGTCAACATCTGCGTCGGGCCGGTATGCGAGTTTAAGGAAGGAGGCAGCCACTGAAAGGATGCTTAAACACTCCAATTCGTATGTAAAATAAAAACCTAGACGTGGAAACCATATTGGAGAAGTATCGAATCTATTCGCAAGACAAATTGAAGTAGAGTCTACCCCGGACTTATGCAGGATATCAATCAAGTCGATACTGCCTTTTGCAATCGCTAAATGCAATATTCCAGGTCCCTGATCTTTCATATCCAGACCGTTCTTCAGTAGCAATTGAATAAGTTGAATAGATACATCGGGTTCCGGACACATGGCAAGTTCTAGAAGTGGGTATCGTCCTGTAGGCCTATAATTGATAACGGCTCCAGCTTGGATCATTTGGTATGCGAGTTCCAAAGAGCCGCGCAGAAGTGCAAATTCTAGCCCTGACCAGGCTCCATAACTGTCGTGTAAGGTGTTCCACCATACTCGGCCTATAGGTCGATCAACGTCAATTCGATCATCGGCCTTAAGTAATTTCACGACAAGATCAACCGTTTCTGTGTTGACTGCTGCTTCATATAACCGATCAATCACGGCACTCAAGGTCGGGCTGCGACGCGAAAGTTCAACCATCCTTGATAGCATATACGGTTCGGCTAGCCCAGAAAAGCGAAAGATATCCACAAATGCTTGTGCATCAGGAATATAAGGGTTCCGATCACCGGAATTCATGATGAGACGGTTTGATATTAGAAATAGAAAGATTTTTAGAATTTCTTTTTGCACATCAGATCGGGCACCACCGGATAATACAACGGCTCGTCTGAGATTTTCGTCGTGATATGTTTCTAGAATGACTTCATCGAAGCGGCTGGCGATGCGATCAACGCTCTTTTTCAGCAGAAGGGTATGGGTGAGTTCTTCAGAACCTATCACAATCTCCATACTTCGTCGCACGAGATTTTCGAAGGCAGCCCGTGCTGCTGGTGTGACAACATTGGTTCGACGCTTCTTGCGCGGCTGTCTTTGTTGAGAATCAGATGCAGTGACTGCCGCCCTTGTCTCTTCATCTGGCAATAACCGAAGCCCTGACATTAACTCCGGTAACAGAGTCTCGTTGAATCGGGTCCATGGAAGTTTCTTGGGCCATTCATAGTGCGAAGTGGGGACAGGGGACGTGGCTCGAGGCGTGCAAATGTAAAGGGGAAGTTCTTCATCAGGGGGCCGAGGACTCGGAGCTAAGTAAACGTTAACTAATTTGTTCTAAGGTTGTTGTCTTGGTGAATAAAGATAATAACTTACGCTGGTTAAATTTATTGTAGAGGGTAACGACCTTGTGCCGTTCGGTTTGCTTCTTTACATTCTCCGAGGTGAAACGAATTCCAGCTAGGATAATAGCGGAGTCTTTTCCCTGAGATGTCCTCTCTTGGATTCTGTGGCCGATATATTGCCAGTCTTTGGCACTTAAGTTCTTGTGGAAACCCCATTGGTTGATTTTAGTCCGAAGCTGACCTAGTCTAAAAGGTGTTAGAGGTCAAGCCAGTCATAATAATAGCTAAACGTACGTTACATGAGGGTTCCGCTGTCGTAACTCGTCGAGGGTTGTATCATACGAAAGACCTTCGACGAGAAATTTCTTATAGATGAAATCCTGCCAACCATTCCATTCTTCATCAGAGACCTTTTTAGCAATTGAGGATGCGATCTGTTTGGATTGCATGGTTTTTTGAAATGCGAATGGTGTGGCAGTGGTGAGTAGAATGGACAGATATAAAGCTTGCTGTAATGGTGAATTGGAGTTTCACATTAATTGCTTCAATACATATAGATACGTGATGTAAATAAGGCCAAATATTTTGTAGGGAAAAAATAGCAATGCTGGGAAAGAGAGGAATGGCGAGTGTATTTATTACTATACTCCTTGGAGCAGGACAGGCAAGTATTTTTCTACAGGTGACTTTTAGGCAGACTTGAACTACTGTAGTGAGAGCGACATGGTATTGGATAATTACAAAATGATAATGCTGCAATGTACTTAATTCTCTCACCGGAAAGCCTCATTATCCTCATAGTATAGGTATCTACCTGTGGCTTGAACCATCAAGATTACATGCAAGCCCTCATTGGATCTCGACATAATGTTAAAGTCAATGATTGGCTGTTGACAAAATGTGAGACATTTGATATGTAACCGGTGTAGAGTAGATAGGTACTCGGCGCTTTGCATGTCGTATCACTTGAGCCTGTTCTATTTCAGTACATGAACTCCTGACCGACAAGCCTCTCACTGAGCTTCCACAGCCTTTCGGCCTCAACCGAGCTAGTTGCCCATGGTCGGACAGTATCTTTCCAGGGATCTGCCAAACGGCAACTCAAGAGGAATGCGCCGTTATGGGCTTCAAAGATTAGCTAAGTGTCATTTATGGTAATTAAAGACGAATAATACACTTACCTGCAACATCGGGATCAAAGGCTCCATAGACATACACGTTTGCGCCAACTTCAGGAGAGCAGGGTAGGACATCATCGAAGCCGGTCCATCCAATACCATTTCCCATAACGCGATCGATATCTCCTGTCCAATAACAAACGTTAGTTATATTTATTGTCCTGCAGCCTGACGTAGCCCAACTCACGCATAGATATCATATCGGAATCGTCGTCGCCGAACAGTTTCAGATGAGATGATAGGTTCGATGGGATGACGCCCGGGTGGACGCTGAACGACGAAAGCTTGTGCTTCGTGCCGAGCTTCTCGGCCAGGGAGCTGGTCATGAGCATGTTGGCCGTCTTTGATTGGCCATAGCTCAGCCACTTATGGTAATACTCGCCGTCCTGCAGAATAATCAGCTATCGAACCTATATGCATGATACGATCTTAAAAGGAGCGGGCTGGCAACCCACACGAAAGTTATAATCATCAAAGCGGAAAGGGCTCAGTCGATGACCCCCACTAGTTACGTTAACTATGCGAGGTGCAGGCGACTTCAGCATCTTGCCCATGATGAGGTTGGTGAACAAAAAGGGGCCCAGGTGATTGACCACAAGCTGGCTATCGTAACCTTCGGGAGAACGAGCCCAGTCGACGGCCATCACGCCGGCATTGTTGACCAGCACGTCGATGCGAGGCACGTCGTCCCAGGCATTGACTTTCTCGGCCGAAGCCCGAACTGAGGCTAGTGAGATCAAGTCGAGCTCCAGAATGCGAATCTTGACGCCGGTCGCGGAGACAGCGTCGGCGGTCTGCTGGATCTTGGCGTGGTTACGACCCGCCAGGATGAGCAGCGCTGGCTGAGAGCGCGCGATGCCGAGAACGAAGGCTGCCCCTAATCCGCCCGGGGACACTCCGGTGGTGAGAACGATCTTGCCCTTGATCTGAGACTCGTACGTAACGGCGAGCTCGCTAGCTGTTCTCGGGTCTTCGTTCATGGTTACAACTAACTAGGTAATTTGGAATGAATTGCTAGGTATGAGAAAGTTTTTTTTTTTTAGACGTGGGCAAGAGAAGCAAGGGGTGACAGGATGATAGAGAGAGTGTCACTAGAAATGCCGATGCGAGTCAAACTGTTCATTTCTTCTACCTAGCTGGCTATTCTACTTGCTTATACATATTTGCAAGAGACAGCAGTGCAAGATGTGTATTTCAAAGCGATGAAATTCACTTGTACGTTGATAATCTGATAGGGGGCTGTTGTTCATTTGTCATCAACCAGCTTCGTGTGCTGGTTTTGAGCAATGTGTTAACTTGGGTCTCTTACAGAATGAAGACCTAAAATGGAAAGCAAATATACCCTGTTGCGGTGGTGTTAGGGCTCAGTGGCCAATCAGAATTCATATTCGGGGGACAAGGGTACTATGGTACGCCTAAATCCGAGATGACAAGCCTCGTCATCGGTGTTAGGGGACAAGGGTACTATGGTCAAATCCGAGATGACAAGCCTCGTCATCGGTGTTAGGGGACTTCAAGACAATGTGACTTTAAGATATCTACCTACCTACCTACCTACTTACCAGCCTGCCAGCCTACCTGTGGTATTATTTGGATTTAATTTTGGAGACGAATATCATTTCATGAAAAGCGTCCAGCTTGATGTCATGGAGTTACGCGGACACACTTGCCTGCCTGGGGTAGGTACTTAGGCTGTTAGGTAAGGGTTTCAATGTCACGAAATATGCAGTTTAACTATGTGAAATATGAACTTTCATGTATTTTCTACGTTACCCGCTTGATACCTACCTACCTACACTTTTAAGACACCTTCTAACCCTCTCCATATTACTTGTCCACTAGTTATTTGTAACTTCAAAAACATATGCAGAACTAAATGTTAGGTCAGCCAATGGCGGCTTCAACTGATCCAAAGTGGAGCGACTCGATCTTTTCAAGATTATACCCTAGAGGGGTTATCTTCACTCATAATTAGGTAATCCACGCCCATCAAATCATTCCAAAGTCATGTCGCAAACCGTCCTCCGCCGCCGCGACCAGGCCCCAGGGTCCGGACTTCAAGCGGTCCTCACAACTCAAGAATACGCCAAAGAGCCGACCGCAATACCCAGCCCGCCTGAAAACGTAAGTCCACCAAAACGCTAGCAATCCGTCACTCGACTAAACCACGCCCTTAGCCGGACGAAGTGAAGGCCAAGTGCGACTCGTTCCTATTTGAATCGTTCACTGTCGAGGATGCCTGGGAACTCGGACATCACCTCTACGCGCGGCTTCTGCCATTCTCGTCACAGAAGCCCACGTTGATCTCTATCTCATTGGCTAGTGGGCAGGTCTTGTTCCAATGCGCCGTGGGTTCTGGCACCATGCCGGATAACGAGCTATGGGTGCAGAGGAAGAGGAACACCGTTCTGAGATTTGGTGCTAGCACCTGGTTCCAACATTGCAAGTACGCCGGTGACGAGGAGGCGTTCCGGATTAAGTTCGGAATGAGCCCGGCGCAGGCCGAGAAATATGCCATCCACGGCGGGGGTGTGCCTAGTAAGTGAATACCCATCCACCTTTGATGATAAGATGAGTTTCCGGAAGAGAGAATGATGGCTGATTCCTATCGTATAGTTCGTGTTAAGGGGGTTGAGGGTATCGTTGGTGTTGTGGTGGTTTCCGGGCTAAAGCAGCATGAGGACCATGGGGTCATTGTTGATGTCATCAATGACAATTGGCAGTAAACAAACGAAGCAAAGCTCTTATCTATTATAGACGAAATAATCTAGAGTTAGTTACGAGATACCATAGACATCTATGTGGTTGGCGACAACTAAGGCTGGCTAATAGCTTACCTACCTAAGCACCTAGTCAGGGGCTCGTGAAGCAAGGAGCGAAGCTGAGGAATCGATGCGAGAGGTAGTGACGAATTTCGAGCTTATCCTTTTTTCTCCCTCATAGGGAAATTGAACATTCTATGTTAGCGTAGATCGCATATGAAGAAGAGATATTATCAAATTCAATGTATGTAGATCGTGGTGTCTTTGTCCCCTAAACAGGGGTTGCAATGGTAGCTAGGACCATAGTAATTTGCATTTCACGATGCTGGCCACTATGAACTAAAATAAATAAGAGTAAATTACAACCATATGGTATGCCTTTCTCGCATCATACTCACTGTCTTCTAACATCAAGTCGCTGCCTGTATATTAAGGGGTCATTAAGTACCTAAGTACCTCCCTAGGTATATATCAACCACAAAGTAAGAGGAGAATCAATCTACCAATCTATATAACTTTAGACTTACACCTAAATAATATCACTATTAACCCGAGTCATCATCCTATTTCTGCAGGATATCTTTATACTCCGGGAGATCCCACTTAACATCTTCCCTGAGGAACCACTGCCCAATAATATTTAGCCTCAAGAAGGCGATCGCCCAGGCGATAAAGTTCATGATGCGGATCCCGAACGGCGTCGTCGGCATCATATTCCCCCCAAAGCCCGTGTCCTCCGATACCCCTTTTTGTACCTGGTGCATGAAGGGCTGAAACTTGTCCTCGTAAGCTTTGAGCGCGGCCGCAAGACCATCCTTGGTATCGACCCCTTCCTTGCAGTGTCTCCCAATCTCGCCGGCAAGGACATACGCGCCCACAATAGAAGAGGTGGTTCCCATTCCCGTGCTTGCCGAAGGACAGTACGCAGCGTCGCCGAGGAGCGCCACGTGCCCGCGGGACCAAGAGTCTAGCTTGACGAGGCCGATATGTTCGAGGTAGAAGTCGTCGGCCTTCTTCATAGCCTTGATGATCTCCTCCGCCTCCCATCCTGCGCCCTGCATGATCTCCGCCAAGGCCGCCCGTTCCTCCTTCGTGTCTCCCCGGCGTGCGTTCTTGAGCCGCTCGGAGCTGTTCTTGCACATGAGGTAGACTTGGATCCAATCCGGGCTGTGTCTTCGCAGCATGATTGCGCGTCTTCCCGGGGCGATGTACGCTGTCGCGAGGTACTCTTCCCCTTCTTTTATCGGTCGCGGGATCGTGAAGTATGCGATGTAGACGTTGCGTAGGGGAACGAAACCATCCTCCTTGTCTGAGCCAAGCATCATCTTGCGAGTCTTCGACCATATGCCATCAGCGCCGACTAAGAGATCGAATCGGTCCGTCTTGCCATCCGCAAACTGAACCTCGATGCCGCTATCATTCTCCTCGAAGCTTTTGATTGATGTCCCGAAGATGTATTTGGTGTTATCCTTACACTGTTCATATAAAAGGCGACACAGGTCCCCCCTCATGATTTCCCAGTCGGTGGTGAAGCTCTGTAGCCCCTTGCCGGACTTATTCGCGGGGAACAATGCCTGTCGTTTCCCTGCGCTATTAACCAACTGCACACCCTGCTCCGGAGCGCTCTTAGAGCGAAAGGCCTGTTCAAGACCCATCCGCTTTAAGACCTCGACGCCGTGGCCGCGTAGATCGATCTGAAGCCCCGTGGTCCGTAGGCTGGGAAACCATTCGACGACGGTAACGTCGTGGCCTAGCCTGCCGAGCCAGAAGGCGAGGGCGTTGCCGGCGATTCCGCCGCCGCTGATGAGGACCCTTATTTGCGTCATGCTCGAGGTAAGTGCTTCGTGGGTGTTGTACTTAGGTGGGTAATCGCTAAGCTGGAACAACTAAAAGAGACGAGATCCAGCTTCTGTTCAGTCTGTTCAGGTGATGATAGATAAATGTTGTCCGAGAAAAATACTTGGGTATTTCACTTGTTAAATAGCACCCATAAACTATTTCGGTATTTAATAGAAGCCGCGACCGTTTATCTCCGCTTTAGTGCAAGTCGTTGTCCCGTCTCGGCCGATTTAAAGTAGGTAATCGAGAGAGGGATGACCGGGGCGCCCTCCTTAAGGGCCGCGGACATAACCGGTAAATATAAGGGGTAATGCAAATGGTTCACTTTTCCGTCCCAAGATTTCACCAAATCCATCTACTCCTAGACTGATATAACCTTTTAATATGATTCAATCGAGAGATGAACATCGATTTTTCCTCGTTATTCTGCACCAAGGTTAGAAGACAGAAAGTAATCGATATCGTATCAATACAATGCAGTCATTGGACAATTGCGCATTCAGATAGACCTATTATTCAAGAAAACTCCGCCGTACCCGAGAAGAAGAAATCCAAGTCCAAGTCCAAATCCAGCCCATAGTCTCCCTGCCCGCTACCAAGACTCGTTGGTGTGAGTCCTGTGTTGGGACACGGCGAGGAGACAGTGCCGGCTCGCGTTCGCAATATGTCATAACATAGCTCAAGGCTGTCCTTAGCACTTTGCGCAACTTTGAGATCATACGAAACACCCTCTTCTATGGCTTCCACCTGTGCCATGATCATGCTTAAGAACATGGGGCCCTTGACATTTGTCTCTCCTTGTCGGATTCTCTCTACTGACAATGTGACCATGTCTTTTACGGCCTGTTTGAGAAGCTGTATATACTGGGGGTTGCGATGGAGGGTCCCGTCGACGCGCTGTGTCTCTACTTGGGCGATAAGCTCGCGCGTGATGACGGTTAAGGAGTACCTGATGCCCTCTCTAAACATGCCTCCACCAATAGCCATGAGACGGGAAAACCCTTCGTCTGGTTCCGGAGACATGATGGACATAGCGGAATCCAGGCTAACCTTAAGCGAGTAGTAAAATAACGGGTTTGTCCGTGCCTCACCGGCGAAGGGGCAATGTAGAGGGATCAAGAATCGACGCACTAGGTAATCAAGTATATTGCGGTGAAATGGCGTCACGCCGGTTTGTTCGTTCTCTCTCATGAATGTGCCACATGCCCGATATTCATCCGTGATCTCCGAGCTCAACGCCAGAGCATCTAAATAGGAAAGTTCGGCATGCAGGCCATTTAGGAGATGGAGGATCCGGAGGCGAGTTCGTAACAAGTCGAGTAAAAAAAGTTGAATAGAAGTCGAGGTATAAGTACCCTTGGGGTGAGGCTGGAGCGCCGTGGTCGACTCGTCCATTTCATCGTCATTCACATTAGAAGGAGCCTCGGTATCAAAATCATCGAAGGAGATTCTTGGTGGCATCGCCGTGTCTAGAGATGATTGGACAAGCATTTCGATTACGGTAGCCCACAATCTCCTACGGATTTCGGCTTGCAGCATAGGCATTGCCGGGAGATGTTTGGGGTCACGATGTAAGCCTATTTGCATGGCTATATGGATAAGTGATCCCACAGAAACCCATACCAGATCGCCGCCGATCGAGAAGATCTGTCGCGCTAGAATCGTAAGGCAATAGATCTGCACTCCGGTGATGTCTAATCGGTCTTTCTCTAATGGCCCGGAGAGCCACATCTGCGCAGCATATACATATTGATTAACCATATTTCGGAACACGGCATCGCTCTCTATGTGCTCGGATAAACTTGATCCTATTCCGATGACAAGCAGGACTTTAAGACGTAGATCTATTGTGACACTCTCCGGATGGTCCCAATATCTCTGGTACTCGGACCAGAATGTAGGTGCGTGGAGTATCCGGTATGTCGACTCGAATGATTGGAAGTACAGAGTTACCATTGCGTCCGCTAACTCACGGGACGGGGGCTCTAGGTCAAAGTCGGGGCGAGAGAGCCACCTACTAGGCCGTCCAATCTTTGTACAGCGCGCCATATTTTTACATTTCTGAAGGAGATCCCATATCTGAACATACAGCGTCCCAAGCTCAGTGTCTTGGGATGAGTCTCCCTTGCCGCTGTTGGCCGCCCCAATATAGCACGTAACGATGGGCGCAAACTTGAAAATAGTTAGTTAGTGGACAATCAGGGGGTAAAGATCAATCAGTGGCCATACCTCTTGAGCCGTGCCTATCCTGAGACTCCATCCCAACATTCTCGTTTTGTTCAGTATTATCTGCGAGTCCCGCAGCCCTAGTTGTCGCGCGAGAATGTCTCGACCAGACTCGGTCAGACTATTCATAGGACTAGATGCCGAAGATTTGTCGGGTCCTGCCCCCCGTTTTATGATATCTATGAGACCTAGCTCTACATCTTGATCAGGGTTAGGTAGTTGAAGGTCAATGCGACCAAGGATTTGTGGATTGCTATTATGCCCTACTCTCCCTAATGGCCTCCCCGGCGACGACGACGACGATGATTCTTCTGTTGTAGGAAGTCCGGAGGGGCGAGCATCACGTTCTATGATTGATTGGCCAGTGCTGAACTGTTGGACTTGAGTTAAAGAAGAGGGCGCATGAGCTGACTGGCTTGATGCCGCGTCTCGGAGACGGCCCTGTTCAGGCTGTAAGCTATCGATAGGTCCATCGCTATAGACCTTATAATTGCATTGTAACTTAGAGGCGATACAATGTGCGCAGGGCTCATTTCGATTGCATTTGATCTTGCGGCGGCGGCATTCGAGGCACGACAGGGCTGGCCTTCGACGTCTGCGGAGTTGTTGTTGTTGCATGAAAACAGTCATGAACCCTGGAGTCACTCGGCCGTATCACTATGTACGATCTCCATGGATGGATATTATCGCGCAATATGGTATAATATGAAATACGGACTCTAAGTTTTTCCAATCTAAGTCGTAAGATGTTATATCCGAACTAAGCGGATGTAAGATGGCGTAGAATAATGCCGATCCGTTTAGATCCGTTGGTTCATACCCTGGTCCACAATTGATTAAAGTGATTGATGTTACTGGTGGACTTAAGTGAAATTTTTGACCCGTTTTTATAAACCCCGTTTAGATCCGTTTGCGACATTTTGTTCGCTTTGCTGCTTCTCAATCAACAGTGTCGCTCACAACGAAACCATATTTAACTACTTCATTAATAAAAATGATCATAATTCAACAAAACTGTCGATGTTTTGTTTTGACTACATAGGTCCACCTTCAGTTCATCATATCTGATAAGCCTTAGACTAATTAGTCGGGATCTCTTCACCACTGCCACCTTAACCTTTTCATTACCGGACTAATGAACCAGTCCGAATGTGCGAATTAGTCCGTTCCTAACTCACTGATAAATCCAACGTGCCTAATTTCAGATCGCCATTGCCGAATTAAGGCGAGATATTGTCATCGAAGAGCCTCCAATGTCTATTCTCCCTCACCACCTACTGAGGTGCTTATAATTTCGTCCTCGCGCTTAATATGCGAGCGCGACTTCGTGACCCCTAGACCTCGGTACGGTCGCGTGTTATAGACCATATCTAGGTAAACTTCAGTGGGTTCATTAGCTGACTCTCCCACGCCGCAGACTTCATGAACACCACCAAGAGTGACTTGACTGACTTATTTAAACCAAATGTCTTACCTCGAAACTGAAATTTAAATTTTCTACATTATTTCGACTATTTAAACTAGACTAATTGTCATTAAAAGTATGCCGTAACACGTACGAACCATCCATTATTTACAAACCCATCAACGCAGCTACCTAAATATGGTAATATTGTACGCCTTGCAACCAATAGGAGACGCACTACTATTGCAATCGCCCACAGCAATACATCCTCTATCACCATGGCCGCCCAGAATGCCAGAAAACAATTGGATGTAACAGTCTTCCGCGGATGGAAAGACTCCGGTATATAGGTACCTACGTATGGTCTCCGTATGTAACCAAGCTGGAAGCACGACTACGCTTCGCTGGCGTGAAGTACACGACGGAAGCCGGGTCTTTGAAGGCGGCACCGAAGGGAAAGATTCCTTATATCGAATGCCGTGATCTCTCTTCTATTTCTGCTCCGGCCGCGCATGAAGAAAGCCCGGGATCAAGGGTGCCACTAGGCGACTCTGCTCTCATCGCCAAGGCCCTTACCGAATGGAATGTCCTTCCAGATCTAAACGGCGCACTGAATCCGTCGAATCGTTCGCATGATATGGGGCTGATAGCTTTGCTGGAAAATAAGTTAAATTTTTATCACGTACCTAGAAGAGCCCCGTCTTCGCCCACTATTTATCACAACTTACTGACATATTTCCTATCAGGCCCGGGAGCGTTGGATCCAAAACTACTACACAATGAGAGATCACACCCTTTGGTCGATTCCATATCCTATACGCGTGGTCGTAGGTTTAATAATCTACCGGGATAACAATGCGATGCTACACGCGCAAGGCACCGGTCGATTCACAGATGAGGAAATTGATGAGTTTCGGCATGAGATTTGGGAGGGGCTGAGTGCATTACGTGAGTTGAACCAATAATTTTCATATTGCCCCCTAGGATATCTTAAGAAATGTATTACATATCTGAAGCCTACCTATTGCAAGAAATCCTCAATTCTGCAATAAATTTTGTTCAGAAATAGAAACACTAACTCTTCATGGTCCAGTAACTGCGTCGCAATCTAATAGTAGCAAGCTTAGCGATAACGATATGCCATTCTGGATACTGGGCGGAGATCACCCGACCGAGGCGGACACCTGCTTGTTCGGTTTCATTGTTTCAGCCTTGATATGTACTGCGTAAGTGAACAGGACATGGTTTTTCTAACTTCCGTCAACCGATTTCCCGTATTGCTTCATCGGGGGTTAGGCGAACGGGTGATCATAGAACGAAGCAATAAAAGTGCATATTGACTAATGTGTTCATAGCGGACCTGACTCGCAAAAGGAAGTTAGAAAGTTCCCTATTCTCCTGGACTATGCGGAACGCATTCACAATTGTTATTTCCCAGATTATGAGAAATGGGCAGTATGAGATAACCAGGTAGGTAGGTGGGTACCTACCGACGTAGGTCACAAGGTTGCATAGATCGAACACATCTATGATACCATACACCATTGGATTATAGTCTTTCAAAGGAGGTGCTAAGATGGAAATGCACTATTCACGTTAGATGTCTATTGAAGCCGCCTAGAAGGGACCAAGGAGAGGAATTAAGGGTCAGTGGGAAGCTTACCTAGTTGTTTCGATATCAAATCATTTAAATACCTAGGGATCTATTACGCAAAACACGCCTGCTTGCGAATCCGTGACCCCTTTATCTTCTAACCATCCGTAGGTCCTCAATAGCAATGCTATTTATTGTTTTGAGACACCGGTTCGAGAGGGGCTCTATCTTCCATGATAGCCCCAGTCACCGTTGTAGACTCGCTCGTGGCCTTGATCATCGTACACCTACTCACTCTCGTCAGTTTCGTATTGATTCATTTCTTTCTTTCCCCCACAGCTCACCTTCCATATGACGGTTTCTCCCCCATCAAAAAAGTTGCGGACAAGATCTTCATCTTCAGCCCTTCCTTGCTCTTCAAATTCTTCCAACATCTCGACAAGGGACTTTCTGCGGAAGAAAAGACCCCAACTCCACCCCTCTTCGAATGGATAGACTTCCCCTCTCTTTTGATACGCTATACTTTTGTCAACCGACGCTGTTTGCGTATGATCGATAGCTGATAACGGAAGTGAACTCACTTGCAACGCTTGAGACGAAGCCAGCTAAGGTCTCGTTTTCATTCACATCCATACCATGAACGGGTCCATAGCTCCCCTCCTTGACATTGATCCACATGCAACCGTGATCGCGCCATCCTCGGCGGTGCCAACCTGCGCCTCTGACGTTTCGTTGGGATCGATTGAGAGGTACAACTCCTCTCACTCTTTGTGCCCTGTGAATGCGCTCCGGTGGCATGGCTCAAGTTGTTCGTGTATAACGGCTTGATACTATAGAATTGACGAATGTTGTAAAATACTTCTCGCAGGATATGAAAGTAGGAACCGATATGAAGAAATATGAGCGTCGGCTGGCCGGGTGGCGCCGCCCCTAGTAGCTGGTAGTCAACTTTTTGATATTTCCATCTGAGCCCTATGAACCACCCACCCAGCCAAGCACGGTCCTATCTTGCGCTACCGTAGCCGGCTTGCTGCAGCATCATAATATCGGTAAGGTTCCAGGATCTTCCAAACTAACATGGTAGATCCCCGCCACATATCAAGAAATAACATATTGCAATTCGTTACAGACACGGCAAGGCGCGGGTAGTTGCCTACTACTCGAACAAACTTGCCGTCGGGGCTTATTTAAGTACTATCACTTGAAGGTAGGTACCTGTCAGCTCAAACAAAAGAAAAACCACGTATTACATATTTCGTGCCGCTTTTTGCGAGGCATCTGATCGGCGACTTGAAGATATCTTACTAAGAATGGCGTCAAAGTAAACGGGCCATGTGCGAAGTAGTGTTTATATTACTTACCCCAACACTGTGCACCTGATATCCCCTCCTTACCTAATCAGCACTTTTTGCTTGCCAAAGAATATGTAAGCTACCTAAGTAGGCAGTCCAAGGGATATATTTTTGTGTAGTATTAGACACTCGCACCTAGCCCATTTAATCTGACGCTATTCTGCGAGGTCCTCAATCTACATTATGAGTGAATTGCCGTGGTGCCTTTGTTGAACTTTACATAAATGTAGGAAATCCCTACTAATACCTAGTACGCAACATGTTGCCCGGCACCACGCTATGGGGATGCAGGATAAGGATCCTTGTATGATCCAAAATATGGCTGTAATTGTACCTTCGCAGAAGGGCGTTAAATTTGCACTGTACCCACCTCCCAGCTATCCCCTACATCACCTACCTGGGTAGCTTACCTACACACGCCGACGCTGTGTCTTAATTAGTAACTACTACAAGGGATAGTTTCCCGCTTACAAATAGAAGGACATTAAACAATCACAATCTAATACATAAAAAAACGAGTATTTTTTTTCTATTGTTTGTTTACCTTCTTCTCGACGAACTAAAAACAATTAACAAGTGTTGAAGTGAATGCCAGCAACCAAGCCATCCCCAACACACTTGACACGGTGCGGCGATGACATAAGCCAGAATGACGCATCGTACATTACCCCTATTTAATTGGCACCCACACTACGTTCTCGGCAATATTTCTCCACCTCCTTGCTAAGGGTTTGACTCTGCCGCTTGACGAGATCCATGATATCCTGGCACCCGGCGCCAAGTTCCATCGAGCCGTTTCGTGCGCCAACACTATCAGAAATTTCCTTCATCTCCTCCATCACAGCTTGTAATTGATTTGGGAGCCATGTCACAATAGGGCTACCGCCGGTCGCTGTTGGGTGAGATGTCTGTTTAAGGATATACTCACGAGCAAAGCACCAGTGGCGCCATCTGAAATCGCGGACTTGGTTCAAAGCTTGGAGCCAAAGGCGCCGAGATTCTTTCACAAGGTCTAGGTCTTCGGCTGTCAGCGACGACACGCGTTCGATGCCGATGGCGAGCGCAAAGTCCTTGACACCTAGGTCCTCGGAGCATTTCTTCACCTCGACGAGGAACTGACGGTGGTTGCTTGGGCGGTAGTCTCTGAAATCGTTCAGAATTTCAGTGAGTGGCGTCTCCGGCATCTGGACCTGCAGAAGATTATCCATTAGAGGAATCATGGTGTCATTGGCGCCACTCTCTCCTCTGAAGCTTAGGGGCTTGCCGTCGTTGATGCCCTCGTATACCACCCCGTCGGGAAACATGGACTGCGACGTGATGCCGAAAATAAAGGTACGGAAACTTGTATAAGACCGCGGCTTCGACTTCACCCACATGGTCTCCATGACATCATTGACCTTCTGCATGGCGCCCACAATGGAACGCATTCCTTCGTTGAATACTTGACGCCGCTGTTGGGATGAGAGACCATCGGCGTTTTCAAGTGCTTCCAGGGCGGCCATCGTGCCGTGTACCAAAGGGCCAGAGTTTTTTACCATGTCGATATGGACAAGTACGAATCCGGCCTCCGACGATGTGGGATCTAAGCCATGTTCAAAGGCTCGAATTAAGCGCAGGTTGGAGTACTCAAGACCCGCTTCTGGATTCTCAAGGCGATAATTGAACAGAGCATATGAGCCTGCATATTCCATAAAAGGTTTGAATCCCGCTCTGGGAAAGGTTATTAGAGACCTAACATGTCGTTGATATAGTTTGGCATGACTTACAACTCGGCACAGCGAACAATTGGTCGGGATAGCTGAGCTGGGAGGAAGGACCTGCCCAACCCATACGATTCGCCTTTGACGAACCTCATATGGCATGGCTCTAGTAGAAATGCTGAAGCCAGGAAAGAGTAGTCTCGATAAAGAGCATTCATCACCGGAAGGTTGTCATGGTACTTCTCAACCTGTTCAGTTAGGTCTGGGAGATCCTGTAATACAGTATCACCTAGCTGACCAGTAGCAAGGAGTCCCGGCTTGCCCAACTGTGTCAGAACAGGCATGGCTTGAAGCAATTTCTCAACTACTTCAAACTCAGGCGGGAGGACAACAATGGGGTCCATGCGTGCAAGAAAGCCCCGGGAGGTTGATACCATAAAGGCAGGAAGCGAGACATCATTTGGCTTAGTGTCTTCAAGAACTTCGAAGGACGACTTAGGGATGAGCATCTTGGCACTCTTAGAAGGAGGAGTTGACGTTTGAACAGTATGCTTAAGGCTTAGGCGCTAGGAATGAGAGGTTCGGTGATTTACTGATCGTATGGGGAGTGGCGGTCGGGTTCACGAGCTAATATAGATCGTGGCCGGAACGGTTCCGGCCTCAACACCACAAATTGCGGAGTCACGCTCGAGCATATCCGAGCACGCCGAATTCTACTGACACTTCGTGGCTGGAATCTTTCCGGCCACAAGCGAGACCGGATTCATCAACCAAATCAAGAATTACATATTGATAAACATCTTGGCCGGAACCATTCCAGCCCCGGCCATGGTCCGAAGTCGGGTTTGCGACGTGTTGTCCGTGATTAGAGTTTGCGCAATTACTCCTCGATGATGATAACGAGGCCGACGCTCGATTGGATAATGAATGGACTTCCCGTGGTTGCGGAAAGTATTCGGAATAGCCCATACACCGATGTTTAGTAGGTAGGTAAGTACTTTCCACATCATAGTGATCCCGATACGATGGGATGGGTGATCCTTGGATAAAATGATGTATTCATTTCCAATTCCGTAATTGTCATAGGATACCACCTCGCTGATAGGGGCACATGATAACAGTAACTTTGTCTATTAACTAAAGTTACGTAACTCATGTTCGTCTCTTTTCGATAAGGTCTTAGTGTCTTTGCTGCTTCCCCGACAAGGGGGTGGGAAAGGTGGGTCCATTATCCGGTGAAAACCGGCCGTGGCCGGAATCATTCCGGCCTCGACACGTGAGCTAAACTATACGACTCGTTTCCAGAAGAAGGATGCTCTAAAATTCCTTTCCGACTACTATACAAGTTTAATGTAAGTAAACAGATTCTAATGAATGGTGATCCTAATAATTCATCAGTATAAATGTTGTAATACCTGACGTTGATTGCAGTTTCGTTACACCGGTCACCTGACCCAGGGGACCAGTTCTTCAGTCAGAAATTCTAGTTGCTACCGTATTTCTAGGTTTATTTTCGTTGGGTTTATTTCGTTGTCTATTGCCTGTTTCACCTACGTAAATACAAATCCTAGGCAATACATGACTAAAATCGGACCAAGGAGTTCACCACAAGACACTTATAAGGGCGTAGGTGCCAAGGTACCTAAGTAAAGCTAAAACTATCATAATGTTAAGCTAGAACTATGTCAGATAAAGGTTATTTGACAAATATACCGGAGAATATGAATCCTACTCATCAACCGTAACAATTTCTCCATCCTCATTTAGAACAGATCATGCTCCCTTCGCCAGCATGTATTCCACGACATCCCTGAACTCACGTCTCCACGCCTCCTCTCCCCTCGTCGGCTTCCAGCCCAGACCCCTAGCCACGTTTGACACGGTTCGGGAGTTGCTCACGAATCCGAGTTCTACCATATCTTCAGTCGGAATCTTGCTCCCCATGATCTTAATTGTATCTGATATCCCAATGCTTTGCACTTGCCGATCGGCGATCAGGCCTTTCTCGTGGATCACGTCGGCTAACCCTTGGGTCACTTCCAACCACAAGTGGCGACCATTTCCACTAAATATGATGCCCTTCTTGCCTGTTGGCACGTCTTTGCCACCCTTCTCTAGTATTCTCCCCACCACAAGCACGTATAATTCCGCTAGGTCCTCTATGTGCACGTGGTCCCATGTACCTTTGCCATCGCCTACTACCACCGCGCGCTTGTTCTGAAGCGCGGCGCTAGCGAGCAGAGGAATCTGGACGCTTAGCTTGTTCCACAGACCCGTCCCAAAGCCGAATATAGTCGGGCTCATGATGACTAGAGTCTTGACGCCGAGCTCTAGGCCCGTATCCACTACCGCCAGCTCCGTAGTCCGCTGCGGGTAAGGACACCCCTTCTGCTCACGCTCCTTCTGCTCACGCTCCTTCTCGTACCCGTAGATATCGTCCTTCGCATCGTCGAACTCGCGGCCCTCCTGCTCCACCCAAGTCTTCGTTATCGGCCGGTCACCGATGTTCGATGTACCAGAGGTTTGAATGAACCACACGTCACGACCTGTTGAGGCCTTGCGTTGGGCGAGACCACGGAGAAGCGCCTGAGAAGAGGCGGCATGCCAGCCGTCAGTTGTGTTGATAACTATATCATGCTGCGCGGCGGCCGCTACTGTTGCCTCGGTGTCATCAAGGTCCTTGTAGACGATAGGATTAACTCGAGAACCATAGGCAGAGATTAGTCTAGTAGCCCGATCGGGCCCCCGGAGAAGACACGTGATAGTAGCAGCCCTCAGTGCTGTAAACGGTGAATTAAGGAGATGGCTCAAAATGGTGCCGCCGATGTAACCAGTGGCACCAGTGAGAAGGATGTTAGGGGAAGAGCTAGATGCCATAGTTTCTGTATAAGATTAAAATTGAATGGGCAGGTACTTAGGTAGGTAAATGATGTCGAAATGATGTGGGATTGTAAGTAGGTAGGGAGTTCTAAGTGAAGAATTAAAAGCTTTAAGGGTATGAAGAGGTAGAATATATATCTGCTGCAAGAAGGGGTACACATAATGGGTGGAGTTCGGGCTTCTCTATTGCTCCAGCCATCTTTGAGCGGAACAATTGCTGACACATCCTCTCTTGTAGGCGGCCAATAAATCTCCCTGCAACTTTGCTTCAACTCAATGTTCTACTTAGGTTTATACTATCCCACGAGGACCTAGGCAGGGACGTTTTGTACTAACCTCCGCTTTTGACGAGCAGACCAAGCTTGCTACTAGCCTTTGTCTCTTCCTATGTACTTATTCGCTAATTTAAGAGTACCAATAAAAGAGCTTTTTGAAGCTTATTTAGGTAAGTAAAGTAGATGCATATTAAGATCCCAATTATGGAGGCCCGTTCGTACAACTGTGCATTTTCAATTTTTAGTTTTTAATTTTACCTAAAAGGGTAAGGTGTATTTTGATCGCGCGAAATTTATCTACTTCAAATTTAAAAAAAGAATACTTATATAACATATGGATATTTACGTAACGAAAAAATGTTATTAAATATGTGTATATACGTATAAATATGTGTATATACGTATAAATATATGTATATAAATATATATATATATATAAACGCGAAACCACCCGTTCAAATGGTATAATATCCCGAGTTTAGCCGGAGGTTTATGGTTCGAT